>CAXIVS010000713.1:0-42982 GCA_964035775.1 Osedax frankpressi | reverse complement strand
CTACCAGGAGAAGAACTACTACTACCAGGAGAAGAACTACTACTACCAGGAGAAGAACTACTACTACCAGGAGAAGAACTACTACTACCAGGAGAAGAACTACTACTACCAGGAGAAGAACTACTACTACCAGGAGAAGAACTACTACTACCAGGAGAAGAACTACTACTACCAGGAGAAGAACTACTACTACCAGGAGAAGAACTACTACTACCAGGAGAAGAACTACTACTACCAGGAGAAGAACTACTACTACCAGGAGAAGAACTACTACTACCAGGAGAAGAACTACTACTACCAGGAGAAGAACTACTACTACCAGGAGAAGAACTACTACTACCAGGAGAAGAACTACTACTACCAGGAGAAGAACTACTACTACCAGGAGAAGAACTACTACTACCAGGAGAAGAACTACTACTACCAGGAGAAGAACTACTACTACCAGGAGAAGAACTACTACTACCAGGAGAAGAACTACTACTACCAGGAGAAGAACTACTACTACCAGGAGAAGAACTACTACTACCAGGAGAAGAACTACTACTACCAGGAGAAGAACTACTACTACCAGGAGAAGAACTACTACTACCAGGAGAAGAACTACTACTACCAGGAGAAGAACTACTACTACCAGGAGAAGAACTACTACTACCAGGAGAAGAACTACTACTACCAGGAGAAGAACTACTACTACCAGGAGAAGAACTACTACTACCAGGAGAAGAACTACTACTACCAGGAGAAGAACTACTACTACCAGGAGAAGAACTACTACTACCAGGAGAAGAACTACTACTACCAGGAGAAGAACTACTACTACCAGGAGAAGAACTACTACTACTACCAGGAGAAGAACTACTACTACCAGGAGAAGAACTACTACTACCAGGAGAAGAACTACTACTACCAGGAGAAGAACTACTACTACCAGGAGAAGAACTACTACTACCAGGAGAAGAACTACTACTACCAGGAGAAGAACTACTACTACCAGGAGAAGAACTACTACTACCAGGAGAAGAACTACTACTACCAGGAGAAGAACTACTACTACCAGGAGAAGAACTACTACTACCAGGAGAAGAACTACTACTACCAGGAGAAGAACTACTACTACCAGGAGAAGAACTACTACTACCAGGAGAAGAACTACTACTACCAGGAGAAGAACTACTACTACCAGGAGAAGAACTACTACTACCAGGAGAAGAACTACTACTACCAGGAGAAGAACTACTACTACCAGGAGAAGAACTACTACTACCAGGAGAAGAACTACTACTACCAGGAGAAGAACTACTACTACCAGGAGAAGAACTACTACTACCAGGAGAAGAACTACTACTACCAGGAGAAGAACTACTACTACCAGGAGAAGAACTACTACTACCAGGAGAAGAACTACTACTACCAGGAGAAGAACTACTACTACCAGGAGAAGAACTACTACTACCAGGAGAAGAACTACTACTACCAGGAGAAGAACTACTACTACCAGGAGAAGAACTACTACTACCAGGAGAAGAACTACTACTACCAGGAGAAGAACTACTACTACCAGGAGAAGAACTACTACTACCAGGAGAAGAACTACTACTACCAGGAGAAGAACTACTACTACCAGGAGAAGAACTACTACTACCAGGAGAAGAACTACTACCAGGAGAAGAACTACTACTACCAGGAGAAGAACTACTACTACCAGGAGAAGAACTACTACCAGGAGAAGAACTACTACTACCAGGAGAAGAACTACTACTACCAGGAGAAGAACTACTACTACCAGGAGAAGAACTACTACTACCAGGAGAAGAACTACTACTACCAGGAGAAGAACTACTACTACCAGGAGAAGAACTACTACTACCAGGAGAAGAACTACTACTACCAGGAGAAGAACTACTACTACCAGGAGAAGAACTACTACTACCAGGAGAAGAACTACTACTACCAGGAGAAGAACTACTACTACCAGGAGAAGAACTACTACTACCAGGAGAAGAACTACTACTACCAGGAGAAGAACTACTACTACCAGGAGAAGAACTACTACTACCAGGAGAAGAACTACTACTACCAGGAGAAGAACTACTACTACCAGGAGAAGAACTACTACCAGGAGAAGAACTACTACTACCAGGAGAAGAACTACTACCAGGAGAAGAACTACTACTACCAGGAGAAGAACTACTACCAGGAGAAGAACTACTACTACCAGGAGAAGAACTACTACTACCAGGAGAAGAACTACTACTACCAGGAGAAGAACTACTACTACCAGGAGAAGAACTACTACCAGGAGAAGAACTACTACTACCAGGAGAAGAACTACTACTACCAGGAGAAGAACTACTACCAGGAGAAGAACTACTACTACCAGGAGAAGAACTACTACTACTACCAGGAGAAGAACTACTACTACCAGGAGAAGAACTACTACTACCAGGAGAAGAACTACTACTACCAGGAGAAGAACTACTACTACCAGGAGAAGAACTACTACTACCAGGAGAAGAACTACTACTACCAGGAGAAGAACTACTACTACCAGGAGAACTACTACTACCAGGAGAAGAACTACTACTACCAGAAGAAGAACTACTACTACCGGGAGAAGAACTACTACCAGGAGAAGAACTACTACTACCAGGAGAAGAACTACTACTACCAGAAGAAGAACTACTACTACCAGGAGAAGAACTACTACTACCAGGAGAAGAACTACTACTACCAGGAGAAGAACTACTACTACCAGGAGAAGAACTACTACCAGGAGAAGAACTACTACCAGGAGAAGAACTACTACTACCAGGAGAAGAACTACTACTACCAGGAGAAGAACTACTACTACCAGGAGAAGAACTACTACTACCAGGAGAAGAACTACTACTACCAGGAGAAGAACTACTACCAGGAGAAGAACTACTACCAGGAGAAGAACTACTACTACCAGGAGAAGAACTACTACCAGGAGAAGAACTACTACTACCAGGAGAAGAACTTCTACTACCAGGAGAAGAACTACTACTACCAGGAGAAGAACTACTACCAGGAGAAGAACTACTACCAGGAGAAGAACTACTACTACCAGGAGAAGAACTACTACTACCAGGAGAAGAACTACTACTACCAGAAGAAGAACTACTACTACCGGGAGAAGAACTACTACCAGGAGAAGAACTACTACTACCAGGAGAAGAACTACTACCAGGAGAAGAACTACTACTACCAGGAGAAGAACTACTACTACCAGGAGAAGAACTACTACTACCAGAAGAAGAACTACTACTACCGGGAGAAGAACTACTACCAGGAGAAGAACTACTACTACCAGGAGAAGAACTACTACTACCAGGAGAAGAACTACTACTATCAGGAGAAGAACTACTACCAGGAGAACTACTACTACCAGGAGAAGAACTACTACTACCAGGAGAAGAACTACTACTACCGGGAGAAGAACTACTACCAGGAGAAGAACTACTACTACCAGGAGAAGAACTACTACTACCAGGAGAAGAACTACTACTACCAGGAGAAGAACTACTACCAGGAGAAGAACTACTACTACCAGGAGAAGAACTACTACCAGGAGAAGAACTACTACTACCAGGAGAAGAACTACTACTACCAGGAGAATAACTACTACTACCAGGAGAAGAACTACTACTACCAGGAGAAGAACTACTACTACCAGGAGAAGAACTACTACTACCAGGAGAAGAACTACTACCAGGAGAAGAACTACTACTACCAGGAGAAGAACTACTACTACCAGGAGAAGAACTACTACTACCAGGAGAAGAACTACTACTACCAGGAGAAGAACTACTACCAGGAGAAGAACTACTACTACCAGGAGAAGAACTACTACTACCAGGAGAAGAACTACTACTACCAGGAGAAGAACTACTACTACCAGGAGAATAACTACTACTACCAGGAGAAGAACTACTACTACCAGGAGAAGAACTACTACTACCAGGAGAAGAACTACTACTACCAGGAGAAGAACTACTACTACCAGGAGAAGAACTACTACTACCAGGAGAAGAACTACTACTACCAGGAGAAGAACTACTACCAGGAGAAGAACTATTACTACCAGGAGAAGAACTACTACTACCAGGAGAAGAGCTACTACTACCAGGAGAAGAACTACTACTACCAGGAGAAGAACTACTACTAGGAGAAGAACTACTACTACCAGGAGAAGAACTACTACTACCAGGAGAAGAACTACTACTAGGAGAAGAACTACTACTACCAGGAGAAGAACTACTACTACCAGGAGAATAACTACTACCAGGAGAAGAACTACTACTACCAGGAGAAGAACTACTACTACCAGGAGAAGAACTACTACTACCAGGAGAAGAACTACTACTACCAGGAGAAGAACTACTACTACCAGGAGAAGAACTACTACCCGGAGAAGAACTACTACTACCAGGAGAAGAACTACTACTACCATGAGAAGAACTACTACTACCAGGAGAAGAACTACTACTACCAGGAGAAGAACTAGTACTACCATGAGAAGAACTACTACTACCAGGAGAAGAACTACTACCAGGAGAAGAACTACTACTACCAGGAGAAGAACTACTACCAGGAGAAGAACTACTACTACCAGGAGAAGAACTACTACCAGGAGAAAAACTACTACCAGGAGAAAAACTACTACTACCAGGAGAAGAACTACTACTACCAGGAGAAGAACTATTACTACCAGGAGAAGAACTACTACTACCAGTAGAAGAACTACTACTACCAGGAGAAGAACTACTACTAACAGGAGAAGAACTACTACTACCAGGAGAAGAACTACTACTACCAGGAGAAGAACTACTACTATCAGGAGAAGAACTACTACCAGGAGAAGAACTACTACCAGGAGAAGAACTACTACCAGGAGAAGAACTACTACTACCAGGAGAAGAACTACTACTACCAGGAGAAGAACTACTACTACCAGGAGAAGAACTACTACTACCAGGAGAAGAACTACTACCAAGAGAAGAACTACTACTACCAGGAGAAGAACTACTACCAAGAGAAGAACTACTACTACCAGGAGAAGAACTACTACCAGGAGAAGAACTACTACTACCAGGAGAAGAACTACTACCAGGAGAAGAACTACTACTACCAGGAGAAGAACTACTACCAGGAGAAGAACTACTACTACCAGGAGAAGAACTACTACCAGGAGAAGAACTACTACTACCAGGAGAAGAACTACTACCAGGAGAAGAACTACTACTACCAGGAGAAGAACTACTACCAGGAGAAGAACTACTACCAGGAGAAGAACTACTACTACCAGGAGAAGAACTACTACCAGGAGAAGAACTACTACTACCAGGAGAAGAACTACTACTACCAGGAGAAGAACTACTACCAGGAGAAGAACTACTACTACCAGGAGAAGAACTACTACTACCAGGAGAAGAACTACTACTACCAGGAGAAGAACTACTACTACCAGAAGAAGAACTACTACTACCAGGAGAAGAATTACTACCAGGAGAAGAACTACTACTACCAGGAGAAGAACTACTACTACCAGGAGAAGAACTACTACCAGGAGAAGAACTACTACTACCAGGAGAAGAACTACTACTACCAGGAGAAGAACTACTACCAGGAGAAGAACTACTACTACCAGGAGAAGAACTACTACCAGGAGAAGAACTACTACTACCAGGAGAAGAACTACTACTACCAGGAGAAGAACTACTACTACTAGGAGAAGAACTACTACTACCAGAAGAAGAACTACTACTACCAGGAGAAGAACTACTACTACCAGGAGAAGAACTACTACTACCAGGAGAAGAACTACTACCAAGAGAAGAACTACTACTACCAGGAGAAGAACTATTACTACCAGGAGAAGAACTACTACCAGGAGAAGAACTACTACCAGGAGAAGAACTACTACTACCAGATGAAGAACTACTACCAGGAGAAGAACTACTACTACCAGGAGAAGAACTACTACTACCAGGAGAAGAACTACTACTACCAGGAGAAGAACTACTACCAGGAGAAGAACTACTACTACCAGGAGAAGAACTACCACCAGGAGAAGAACTACTACCAGGAGAAGAACTACTACTACCAGGAGAAGAACTACTACCAGGAGAAGAACTACTACTACCAGGAGAAGAACTACTACCAGGAGAAGAACTACTACTACCAGGAGAAGAACTACTACCAGGAGAAGAACTACTACTACCAGGAGAAGAACTACTACCAGGAGAAGAACTACTACTACCAGGAGAAGAACTACTACCAGGAGAAGAACTACTACCAGGATAAGAACTACTACTACCAGGCGAAGAACTACTACTACCAGGAGAAGAACTACTACTACCAGGAGAAGAACTACTACCAAGAGAAGAACTACTACTACCAGGAGAAGAACTACTACTACCAGGAGAAGAACTACTACCAGGAGAAGAACTACTACTACCAGGAGAAGAACTACTACCAGGAGAAGAACTACTACTACCAGGAGAAGAACTACTACTACCAGGAGAAGAACTACTACCAGGAGAAGAACTACTACTACCAGGAGAAGAACTACTACCAGGAGAAGAACTACTACCAGGAGAAGAACTACTACTACCAGGAGAAGAACTACTACTACCAGGAGAAGAATTACTACCAGGAGAAGAACTACTACTACCAGGAGAAGAACTACTACTACCAGGAGAAGAACTACTACCAGGAGAAGAACTACTACTACCAGGAGAAGAACTACTACCAGGAGAAGAACTACTACTACCAGGAGAAGAACTACTACTAGGAGAAGAACTACTACTACCAGGAGAAGAACTACTACTACCAGGAGAAGAACTACTACTACCAGGAGAAGAACTACTACTACCAGGAGAAGAAGTACTACTACCAGGAGAAGAACTACTACTACCAGGAGAATAACTACTACCAGGAGAAGAACTACTACCAGGAGAAGAACTACTACTACCAGGAGAAGAACTACTACTACCAGGAGAAGAACTACTACCAGGAGAAGAACTACTACTACCAGAAGAAGAACTACTACTACCAGGAGAAGAACTACTACTACCAGGAGAAGAACTACTACCAGGAGAAGAACTACTACTACCAGGAGAAGAACTACTACCAGGAGAAGAACTACTACTACCAGGAGAAGAACTACTACTACCAGGAGAAGAACTACTACTACCAGGAGAAGAACTACTACTACCAGGAGAAGAACTACTACTACCAGGAGAAGAATTACTACTACCAGGAGAAGAACTACTACTACCAGGAGAAGAACTACTACTACCAGGAGAAGAACTACTACTACCAGGAGAAGAACTACTACCAGAAGAAGAACTACTACTACCAGGAGAAGAACTACTACTACCAGGAGAAGAACTACTACTACCAGGAGAAGAACTACTACTACCAGGAGAAGAACTATTACTACCAGGAGAAGAACTACCACTACCAGGAGAAGAACTACTACTACCAGGAGAAGAACTACTACCAGGAGAAGAACTACTACTACCAGGAGAAGAACTACTACTACCAGGAGAAGAATTACTACCAGGAGAAGAACTACTACTACCAGGAGAAGAACTACTACTACCAGGAGAAGAACTACTACTACCAGGAGAAGAACTACTACTACCAGGAGAAGAACTACTACTACCAGGAGAAGAACTACTACTACCAGGAGAAGAACTACTACTACCAGGAGAAGAACTACTACTACCAGGAGAAGAACTACTACCAGGAGAAGAACTACTACTACCAGGAGAAGAACTACTACTACCAGGAGAAGAACTACTACTACCAGGAGAAGAACTACTACTACCAGGAGAAGAACTACTACTACCAGGAGAAGAACTACTACTACCAGGAGAAGAACTACTACCAGGAGAAGAACTACTACTACCAGGAGAAGAACTACTACTACCAGGAGAAGAACTACTACCAGGAGAAGAACTACTACTACCAGGAGAAGAACTACTACTACCAGGAGAAGAACTACTACTACCAGGAGAAGAACTACTACTACCAGGAGAAGAACTACTACTACCAGGAGAAGAACTACTACTACCAGGAGAAGAACTACTACTACCAGGAGAAGAACTACTACTACCAGAAGAAGAACTACTACTACCAGGAGAAGAATTACTACCAGGAGAAGAACTACTACTACCAGGAGAAGAACTACTACTACCAGGAGAAGAACTACTACCAGGAGAAGAACTACTACTACCAGGAGAAGAACTACTACTACCAGGAGAAGAACTACTACCAGGAGAAGAACTACTACTACCAGGAGAAGAACTACTACCAGGAGAAGAACTACTACTACCAGGAGAAGAACTACTACTACCAGGAGAAGAACTACTACTACTAGGAGAAGAACTACTACTACCAGAAGAAGAACTACTACTACCAGGAGAAGAACTACTACTACCAGGAGAAGAACTACTACCAAGAGAAGAACTACTACTACCAGGAGAAGAACTACTACTACCAGGAGAAGAACTACTACCAGGAGAAGAACTACTACCAGGAGAAGAACTACTACTACTAGGAGAAGAACTACTACCAGGAGAAGAACTACTACTACCAGGAGAAGAACAACTACTACCAGGAGAAGAACTACTACTACCAGGAGAAGAACTACTACCAGGAGAAGAACTACTACTACCAGGAGAAGAACTACTACCAGGAGAAGAACTACTACCAGGAGAAGAACTACTACTACCAGGAGAAGAACTACTACCAGGAGAAGAACTACTACTACCAGGAGAAGAACTACTACCAGGAGAAGAACTACTACTACCAGGAGAAGAACTACTACCAGGAGAAGAACTACTACTACCAGGAGAAGAACTACTACCAGGAGAAGAACTACTACTACCAGGAGAAGAACTACTACCAGGAGAAGAACTACTACCATGATAAGAACTACTACTACCAAGCGAAGAACTACTACTACCAGGAGAAGAACTACTACTACCAGGAGAAGAACTACTACCAAGAGAAGAACTACTACTACCAGGAGAAGAACTACTACTACCAGGAGAAGAACTACTACCAGGAGAAGAACTACTACTACCAGGAGAAGAACTACTACCAGGAGAAGAACTACTACTACCAGGAGAAGAACTACTACTACCAGGAGAAGAACTACTACCAGGAGAAGAACTACTACTACCAGGAGAAGAACTACTACCAGGAGAAGAACTACTACCAGGAGAAGAACTACTACTACCAGGAGAAGAACTACTACTACCAGGAGAAGAACTACTACTACCAGGAGAAGAACTACTACTACCAGGAGAAGAACTACTACTACCAGGAGAAGAACTACTACCAGGAGAAGAACTACTACTACCAGGAGAAGAACTACTACCAGGAGAAGAACTACTACTACCAGGAGAAGAAGTACTACCAGGAGAAGAACTACTACTACCAGGAGAAGAACTACTACTACCAGGAGAAGAACTACTACTACCAGGAGAAGAACTACTACTACCAGGAGAAGAACTACTACTACCAGGAGAAGAACTACTACTACCAGGAGAATAACTACTACCAGGAGAAGAACTACTACCAGGAGAAGAACTACTACTACCAGGAGAAGAACTACTACTACCAGGAGAAGAACTACTACCAGGAGAAGAACTACTACTACCAATAGAAGAACTACTACTACCAGGAGAAGAACTACTACTACCAGGAGAAGAACTACTACCAGGAGAAGAACTACTACTACCAGGAGAAGAACTACTACCAGGAGAAGAACTACTACTACCAGGAGAAGAACTACTACTACCAGGAGAAGAACTACTACTACCAGGAGAAGAACTACTACTACCAGGAGAAGAACTACTACTACCAGGAGAAGAATTACTACTACCAGGAGAAGAACTACTACTACCAGGAGAAGAACTACTACTACCAGGAGAAGAACTACTACTACCAGGAGAAGAACTACTACCAGAAGAAGAACTACTACTACCAGGAGAAGAACTACTACTACCAGGAGAAGAACTACTACTACCAGGAGAAGAACTACTACTACCAGGAGAAGAACTACTACTACCAGGAGAAGAACTACCACTACCAGGAGAAGAACTACTACTACCAGGAGAAGAACTACTACCAGGAGAAGAACTACTACTACCAGGAGAAGAACTACTACTACCAGGAGAAGAATTACTACCAGGAGAAGAACTACTACTACCAGGAGAAGAACTACTACTACCAGGAGAAGAACTACTACTACCAGGAGAAGAACTACTACTACCAGGAGAAGAACTACTACTACCAGGAGAAGAACTACTACTACCAGGAGAAGAACTACTACTACCAGGAGAAGAACTACTACCAGGAGAAGAACTACTACTACCAGGAGAAGAACTACTACTACCAGGAGAAGAACTACTACTACCAGGAGAAGAACTACTACTACCAGGAGAAGAACTACTACTACCAGGAGAAGAACTACTACTACCAGGAGAAGAACTACTACCAGGAGAAGAACTACTACTACCAGGAGAAGAACTACTACTACCAGGAGAAGAACTACTACTACCAGGAGAAGAACTACTACTACCAGGAGAAGAACTACTACTACCAGGAGAAGAACTACTACTACCAGGAGAAGAACTACTACTACCAGGAGAAGAACTACTACCAGGAGAAGAACTACTACTACCAGGAGAAGAACTACTACTACCAGAAGAAGAACTACTACTACCAGGAGAAGAACTACTACCAGGAGAAGAACTACTACTACCAGGAGAAGAACTACTACCAGGAGAAGAACTACTACTACCAGGAGAAGAATTACTACCAGGAGAAGAACTACTACTACCAGGAGAAGAACTACTACTACCAGGAGAAGAACTACTACTACCAGGAGAAGAACTACTACTACCAGGAGAAGAACTACTACTACCAGGAGAAGAACTACTACTACCAGGAGAAGAACTACTACTACCAGGAGAAGAACTACTACTACCAGGAGAAGAACTACTACTACCAGGAGAAGAACTACTACCAGGAGAAGAACTACTACTACCAGGAGAAGAACTACTACTACCAGGAGAAGAACTACTACTACCAGGAGAAGAACTACTACTACCAGGAGAAGAACTACTACCAGGAGAAGAACTACTACTACCAGGAGAAGAACTACTACTACCAGGAGAAGAACTACTACCAGGAGAAGAACTACTAGTACCAGGAGAAGAACTACTACTACCAGGAGAAGAACTACTACTACCAGGAGAAGAACTACTACTACCAGGAGCAGAACTACTACTACCAGGAGAAGAACTACTACTACCAGGAGAAGAACTACTACTACCAGGAGAAGAACTACTACCAGGAGAAGAACTACTACTACCAGGAGAAGAACTACTACTACCAGGAGAAGAACTACTACTACCAGGAGAAGAACTACTACTACCAGGAGAAGAACTACTACTACCAGGAGAAGAACTACTACTACCAGGAGAAGAACTACTACTACCAGGAGAAGAACTACTACTACCAGGAGAAGAACTACTACTACCAGAAGAAGAACTACTACTACCAGGAGAAGAATTACTACCAGGAGAAGAACTACTACTACCAGGAGAAGAACTACTACTACCAGGAGAAGAACTACTACCAGGAGAAGAACTACTACTACCAGGAGAAGAACTACTACTACCAGGAGAAGAACTACTACCAGGAGAAGAACTACTACTACCAGGAGAAGAACTACTACTACCAGGAGAAGAACTACTACCAGGAGAAGAACTACTACTACCAGGAGAAGAACTACTACCAGGAGAAGAACTACTACCAGGAGAAGAACTACTACTACCAGGAGAAGAACTACTACTACCAGGAGAAGAACTACTACTACTAGGAGAAGAACTACTACTACCAGAAGAAGAACTACTACTACCAGGAGAAGAACTACTACTACCAGGAGAAGAACTACTACCAAGAGAAGAACTACTACTACCAGGAGAAGAACTACTACTACCAGGAGAAGAACTACTACCAGGAGAAGAACTACTACCAGGAGAAGAACTACTACTACTAGGAGAAGAACTACTACCAGGAGAAGAACTACTACTACCAGGAGAAGAACAACTACTACCAGGAGAAGAACTACTACTACCAGGAGAAGAACTACTACCAGGAGAAGAACTACTACTACCAGGAGAAGAACTACTACCAGGAGAAGAACTACTACCAGGAGAAGAACTACTACTACCAGGAGAAGAACTACTACCAGGAGAAGAACTACTACTACCAGGAGAAGAACTACTACCAGGAGAAGAACTACTACTACCAGGAGAAGAACTACTACCAGGAGAAGAACTACTACTACCAGGAGAAGAACTACTACCAGGAGAAGAACTACTACTACCAGGAGAAGAACTACTACCAGGAGAAGAACTACTACCAGGATAAGAACTACTACTACCAAGCGAAGAACTACTACTACCAGGAGAAGAACTACTACTACCAGGAGAAGAACTACTACCAAGAGAAGAACTACTACTACCAGGAGAAGAACTACTACTACCAGGAGAAGAACTACTACCAGGAGAAGAACTACTACTACCAGGAGAAGAACTACTACCAGGAGAAGAACTACTACTACCAGGAGAAGAACTACTACTACCAGGAGAAGAACTACTACCAGGAGAAGAACTACTACTACCAGGAGAAGAACTACTACCAGGAGAAGAACTACTACCAGGAGAAGAACTACTACTACCAGGAGAAGAACTACTACTACCAGGAGAAGAACTACTACTACCAGGAGAAGAACTACTACTACCAGGAGAAGAACTACTACTACCAGGAGAAGAACTACTACCAGGAGAAGAACTACTACTACCAGGAGAAGAACTACTACCAGGAGAAGAACTACTACTACCAGGAGAAGAAGTACTACCAGGAGAAGAACTACTACTACCAGGAGAAGAACTACTACTACCAGGAGAAGAACTACTACTACCAGGAGAAGAACTACTACTACCAGGAGAAGAACTACTACTACCAGGAGAAGAACTACTACTACCAGGAGAATAACTACTACCAGGAGAAGAACTACTACCAGGAGAAGAACTACTACTACCAGGAGAAGAACTACTACTACCAGGAGAAGAACTACTACCAGGAGAAGAACTACTACTACCAATAGAAGAACTACTACTACCAGGAGAAGAACTACTACTACCAGGAGAAGAACTACTACCAGGAGAAGAACTACTACTACCAGGAGAAGAACTACTACCAGGAGAAGAACTACTACTACCAGGAGAAGAACTACTACTACCAGGAGAAGAACTACTACTACCAGGAGAAGAACTACTACTACCAGGAGAAGAACTACTACTACCAGGAGAAGAATTACTACTACCAGGAGAAGAACTACTACTACCAGGAGAAGAACTACTACTACCAGGAGAAGAACTACTACTACCAGGAGAAGAACTACTACCAGAAGAAGAACTACTACTACCAGGAGAAGAACTACTACTACCAGGAGAAGAACTACTACTACCAGGAGAAGAACTACTACTACCAGGAGAAGAACTACCACTACCAGGAGAAGAACTACTACTACCAGGAGAAGAACTACTACCAGGAGAAGAACTACTACTACCAGGAGAAGAACTACTACTACCAGGAGAAGAATTACTACCAGGAGAAGAACTACTACTACCAGGAGAAGAACTACTACTACCAGGAGAAGAACTACTACTACCAGGAGAAGAACTACTACTACCAGGAGAAGAACTACTACTACCAGGAGAAGAACTACTACTACCAGGAGAAGAACTACTACTACCAGGAGAAGAACTACTACCAGGAGAAGAACTACTACTACCAGGAGAAGAACTACTACTACCAGGAGAAGAACTACTACTACCAGGAGAAGAACTACTACTACCAGGAGAAGAACTACTACTACCAGGAGAAGAACTACTACTACCAGGAGAAGAACTACTACCAGGAGAAGAACTACTACTACCAGGAGAAGAACTACTACTACCAGGAGAAGAACTACTACTACCAGGAGAAGAACTACTACTACCAGGAGAAGAACTACTACTACCAGGAGAAGAACTACTACTACCAGGAGAAGAACTACTACTACCAGGAGAAGAACTACTACCAGGAGAAGAACTACTACTACCAGGAGAAGAACTACTACTACCAGAAGAAGAACTACTACTACCAGGAGAAGAACTACTACCAGGAGAAGAACTACTACTACCAGGAGAAGAACTACTACCAGGAGAAGAACTACTACTACCAGGAGAAGAATTACTACCAGGAGAAGAACTACTACTACCAGGAGAAGAACTACTACTACCAGGAGAAGAACTACTACTACCAGGAGAAGAACTACTACTACCAGGAGAAGAACTACTACTACCAGGAGAAGAACTACTACTACCAGGAGAAGAACTACTACTACCAGGAGAAGAACTACTACTACCAGGAGAAGAACTACTACTACCAGGAGAAGAACTACTACCAGGAGAAGAACTACTACTACCAGGAGAAGAACTACTACTACCAGGAGAAGAACTACTACTACCAGGAGAAGAACTACTACCAGGAGAAGAACTACTACTACCAGGAGAAGAACTACTACTACCAGGAGAAGAACTACTACCAGGAGAAGAACTACTAGTACCAGGAGAAGAACTACTACTACCAGGAGAAGAACTACTACTACCAGGAGAAGAACTACTACTACCAGGAGCAGAACTACTACTACCAGGAGAAGAACTACTACTACCAGGAGAAGAACTACTACTACCAGGAGAAGAACTACTACCAGGAGAAGAACTACTACTACCAGGAGAAGAACTACTACTACCAGGAGAAGAACTACTACTACCAGGAGAAGAACTACTACTACCAGGAGAAGAACTACTACCAGGAGAAGAACTACTACCAGGAGAAGAACTATTACTACCAGGAGAAGAACTACTACTACCAGGAGAAGAACTACTACTACCAGGAGAAGAACTACTACTACCAGGAGAAGAACTACTACTACCAGGAGAAGAACTACTACCAGGAGAAGAACTACTACTACCAGGAGAAGAACTACTACTACCAGGAGAAGAACTACTACTACCAGGAGAAGAACTACTACTACCAGGAGAAGAACTACTACTACCAGGAGAAGAACTACTACCAGGAGAAGAACTACTACTACCAGGAGAAGAACTACTACTACCAGGAGAAGAACTACTACTACCAGGAGAAGAACTACTACTACCAGGAGAAGAACTACTACCAGAAGAAGAACTACTACCAGGAGAAGAACTACTACTACCAGAAGAAGAACTACTACCAGGAGAAGAACTACTACTACCAGGAGAAGAACTACTACTACCAGGAGAAGAACTACTACTACCAGGAGAAGAACTACTACTACCAGGAGAAGAACTACTACTACCAGGAGAAGAACTACTACTACCAGGAGAAGAACTACTACTACCAGGAGAAGAACTACTACTACCAGGAGAAGAACTACTACTACCAGGAGAAGAACTACTACTACCAGGAGAAGAACTACTACTACCAGGAGAAGAACTACCACTACCAGGAGAAGAACTACTACTACCAGGAGAAGAACTACTACCAGGAGAAGAACTACTACTACCAGGAGAAGAACTACTACTACCAGGAGAAGAATTACTACCAGGAGAAGAACTACTACTACCAGGAGAAGAACTACTACTACCAGGAGAAGAACTACTACTACCAGGAGAAGAACTACTACTACCAGGAGAAGAACTACTACTACCAGGAGAAGAACTACTACTACCAGGAGAAGAACTACTACTACCAGGAGAAGAACTACTACCAGGAGAAGAACTACTACTACCAGGAGAAGAACTACTACTACCAGGAGAAGAACTACTACTACCAGGAGAAGAACTACTACTACCAGGAGAAGAACTACTACTACCAGGAGAAGAACTACTACTACCAGGAGAAGAACTACTACCAGGAGAAGAACTACTACTACCAGGAGAAGAACTACTACTACCAGGAGAAGAACTACTACCAGGAGAAGAACTACTACTACCAGGAGAAGAACTACTACTACCAGGAGAAGAACTACTACTACCAGGAGAAGAACTACTACTACCAGGAGAAGAACTACTACTACCAGGAGAAGAACTACTACTACCAGGAGAAGAACTACTACTACCAGGAGAAGAACTACTACCAGGAGAAGAACTACTACTACCAGGAGAAGAACTACTACTACCAGAAGAAGAACTACTACTACCAGGAGAAGAACTACTACCAGGAGAAGAACTACTACTACCAGGAGAAGAACTACTACCAGGAGAAGAACTACTACTACCAGGAGAAGAACTACTACCAGGAGAAGAACTACTACTATCAGGAGAAGAACTACTACTACCAGGAGAAGAACTACTACTACCAGGAGAAGAACTACTACTACCAGGAGAAGAACTACTACTACCAGGAGAAGAACTACTACTACCAGGAGAAGAACTACTACTACCAGGAGAAGAACTACTACTACCAGGAGAAGAACTACTACTACCAGGAGAAGAACTACTACCAGGAGAAGAACTACTACTACCAGGAGAAGAACTACTACTACCAGGAGAAGAACTACTACTACCAGGAGAAGAACTACTACTACCAGGAGAAGAACTACTACCAGGAGAAGAACTACTACTACCAGGAGAAGAACTACTACTACCAGGAGAAGAACTACTACCAGGAGAAGAACTACTAGTACCTGGAGAAGAACTACTACTACCAGGAGAAGAACTACTACTACCAGGAGAAGAACTACTACTACCAGGAGCAGAACTACTACTACCAGGAGAAGAACTACTACTACCAGGAGAAGAACTACTACTACCAGGAGAAGAACTACTACCAGGAGAAGAACTACTACTACCAGGAGAAGAACTACTACTACCAGGAGAAGAACTACTACTACCAGGAGAAGAACTACTACTACCAGGAGAAGAACTACTACCAGGAGAAGAACTACTACCAGGAGAAGAACTATTACTACCAGGAGAAGAACTACTACTACCAGGAGAAGAACTACTACTACCAGGAGAAGAACTACTACTACCAGGAGAAGAACTACTACTACCAGGAGAAGAACTACTACCAGGAGAAGAACTACTACTACCAGGAGAAGAACTACTACTACCAGGAGAAGAACTACTACTACCAGGAGAAGAACTACTACTACCAGGAGAAGAACTACTACCAGGAGAAGAACTACTACTACCCGGAGAAGAACTACTACTACCAGGAGAAGAACTACTACTACCAGGAGAAGAACTACTACTACCAGGAGAAGAACTACTACCAGAAGAAGAACTACTACCAGGAGAAGAACTACTACTACCAGAAGAAGAACTACTACCAGGAGAAGAACTACTACTACCAGGAGAAGAACTACTACTACCAGGAGAAGAACTACTACTACCAGGAGAAGAACTACTACTACCAGGAGAAGAACTACTACTACCAGGAGAAGAACTACTACTACCAGGAGAAGAACTACTACTACCAGGAGAAGAACTACTACCAGGAGAAGAACTACTACTACCAGGATAAGAACTATTACTACCAGGAGAAGAACTACTACTACCAGGAGAAGAACTACTACTACCAGGAGAAGAACTACTACCAGGAGAAGAACTACTATCAGGAGAAGAACTACTACTACCAGGAGAAGAACTACTACTACCAGGAGAAGAACTACTACCAGGAGAAGAACTACTACTACCAGGAGAAGAACTACTACTACCAGGAGAAGAACTACTACTACCAGGAGAAGAACTACTACCAGGAGAAGAACTACTACTACCAGGAGAAGAACTACTACTACCAGGAGAAGAACTACTACTACCAGGAGAAGAACTACTACTACCAGGAGAAGAACTACTACCAGGAGAAGAACTACTAGTACCAGGAGAAGAACTACTACTACCAGGAGAAGAACTACTACTACCAGGAGAAGAACTACTACTACCAGGAGAAGAACTACTACTACCAGGAGAAGAACTACTACTACCAGGAGAAGAACTACTACTACCAGGAGAAGAACTACTACCAGGAGAAGAACTACTACTACCAGGAGAAGAACTACTACTACCAGGAGAAGAACTACTACTACCAGGAGAAGAACTACTACTACCAGGAGAAGAACTACTACCAGGAGAAGAACTACTATCAGGAGAAGAACTATTACTACCAGGAGAAGAACTACTACTACCAGGAGAAGAACTACTACTACCAGGAGAAGAACTACTACTACCAGGAGAAGAACTACTACTACCAGGAGAAGAACTACTACCAGGAGAAGAACTACTACTACCAGGAGAAGAACTACTACTACCAGGAGAAGAACTACTACTACCAGGAGAAGAACTACTACTACCAGGAGAAGAACTACTACCAGGAGAAGAACTACTACTACCAGGAGAAGAACTACTACTACCAGGAGAAGAACTACTACTACCAGGAGAAGAACTACTACTACCAGGAGAAGAACTACTACCAGAAGAAGAACTACTACCAGGAGAAGAACTACTACTACCAGAAGAAGAACTACTACCAGGAGAAGAACTACTACTACCAGGAGAAGAACTACTACTACCAGGAGAAGAACTACTACTACCAGGAGAAGAACTACTACTACCAGGAGAAGAACTACTACTACCAGGAGAAGAACTACTACTACCAGGAGAAGAACTACTACTACCAGGAGAAGAACTACTACCAGGAGAAGAACTACTACTACCAGGATAAGAACTATTACTACCAGGAGAAGAACTACTACTACCAGGAGAAGAACTACTACTACCAGGAGAAGAACTACTACCAGGAGAAGAACTACTACCAGGAGAAGAACTACTACTACCAGGAGAAGAACTACTACTACCAGGAGAAGAACCAATACCAGGAGAAGAACTACTACTACCAGGAGAAGAACTACTACTACCAGGAGAAGAACTACTACTACCAGGAGAAGAACTACTACCAGGAGAAGAACTACTACTACCAGGAGAAGAACTACTACTACCAGGAGAAGAACTACTACTACCAGGAGAAGAACTACTACTACCAGTAGAAGAACTACTACTACCAGGAGAAGAACTACTACTAACAGGAGAAGAACTACTACTACCAGGAGAAGAACTACTACTACCAGGAGAAGAACTACTACTACCAGGAGAAGAACTACTACTACCAGGAGAAGAACTACTACTACCAGGAGAAGAACTACTACTACCAGGAGAAGAACTACTACTACCAGGAGAAGAACTACTACTACCAGGAGAAGAACTACTACTACCAGGAGAAGAACTACTACTACCAGGAGAAGAACTACTACTACCAGAAGAAGAACTACTACTACCAGGAGAAGAACTACTACCAGGAGAAGAACTACTACTACCAGGAGAAGAACTACTACCAGGAGAAGAACTACTACTACCAGGAGAAGAACTACTACTACCAGGAGAAGAACTACTACTACCAGGAGAAGAACTACTACTACCAGGAGAAGAACTACTACTACCAGGAGAAGAATTACTACTACCAGGAGAAGAACTACTACTACCAGGAGAAGAACTACTACTACCAGGAGAAGAACTACTACCAGAAGAAGAACTACTACTACCAGGAGAAGAACTACTACTACCAGGAGAAGAACTACTACCAGGAGAAGAACTACTACCAGGAGAAGAACTACTACTACCAGGAGAAGAACTACTACTACCAGGAGAAGAACTACTACTACCAGGAGAAGAACTACTACTACCAGGAGAAGAACTACTACTACCAGGAGAAGAACTACTACTACCAGGAGAAGAACTACTACTACCAGGAGAAGAACTACTACTACCAGGAGAAGAACTACTACTACCAGGAGAAGAACTACTACTACCAGGAGAAGAACTACTACTACCAGGAGAAGAACTACTACTACCAGGAGAAGAACTACTACTACCAGGAGAAGAACTACTACTACCAGGAGAAGAACTACTACTACCAGGAGAAGAACTACTACCAGAAGAAGAACTACTACCAGGAGAAGAACTACTACTACCAGAAGAAGAACTACTACCAGGAGAAGAACTACTACTACCAGGAGAAGAACTACTACTACCAGGAGAAGAACTACTACTACCAGGAGAAGAACTACTACTACCAGGAGAAGAACTACTACTACCAGGAGAAGAACTACTACTACCAGGAGAAGAACTACTACTACCAGGAGAAGAACTACTACCAGGAGAAGAACTACTACTACCAGGATAAGAACTATTACTACCAGGAGAAGAACTACTACTACCAGGAGAAGAACTACTACTACCAGGAGAAGAACTACTACCAGGAGAAGAACTACTACCAGGAGAAGAACTACTACTACCAGGAGAAGAACTACTACTACCAGGAGAAGAACTACTACCAGGAGAAGAACTACTACTACCAGGAGAAGAACTACTACTACCAGGAGAAGAACTACTACTACCAGGAGAAGAACTACTACCAGGAGAAGAACTACTACTACCAGGAGAAGAACTACTACTACCAGGAGAAGAACTACTACTACCAGGAGAAGAACTACTACTACCAGGAGAAGAACTACTACCAGGAGAAGAACTACTAGTACCAGGAGAAGAACTACTACTACCAGGAGAAGAACTACTACTACCAGGAGAAGAACTACTACTACCAGGAGAAGAACTACTACTACCAGGAGAAGAACTACTACTACCAGGAGAAGAACTACTACTACCAGGAGAAGAACTACTACCAGGAGAAGAACTACTACTACCAGGAGAAGAACTACTACTACCAGGAGAAGAACTACTACTACCAGGAGAAGAACTACTACTACCAGGAGAAGAACTACTACCAGGAGAAGAACTACTACCAGGAGAAGAACTATTACTACCAGGAGAAGAACTACTACTACCAGGAGAAGAACTACTACTACCAGGAGAAGAACTACTACTACCAGGAGAAGAACTACTACTACCAGGAGAAGAACTACTACCAGGAGAAGAACTACTACTACCAGGAGAAGAACTACTACTACCAGGAGAAGAACTACTACTACCAGGAGAAGAACTACTACTACCAGGAGAAGAACTACTACCAGGAGAAGAACTACTACTACCAGGAGAAGAACTACTACTACCAGGAGAAGAACTACTACTACCAGGAGAAGAACTACTACTACCAGGAGAAGAACTACTACCAGAAGAAGAACTACTACCAGGAGAAGAACTACTACTACCAGAAGAAGAACTACTACCAGGAGAAGAACTACTACTACCAGGAGAAGAACTACTACTACCAGGAGAAGAACTACTACTACCAGGAGAAGAACTACTACTACCAGGAGAAGAACTACTACTACCAGGAGAAGAACTACTACTACCAGGAGAAGAACTACTACTACCAGGAGAAGAACTACTACCAGGAGAAGAACTACTACTACCAGGATAAGAACTATTACTACCAGGAGAAGAACTACTACTACCAGGAGAAGAACTACTACTACCAGGAGAAGAACTACTACCAGGAGAAGAACTACTACCAGGAGAAGAACTACTACTACCAGGAGAAGAACTACTACTACCAGGAGAAGAACCAATACCAGGAGAAGAACTACTACTACCAGGAGAAGAACTACTACTACCAGGAGAAGAACTACTACTACCAGGAGAAGAACTACTACCAGGAGAAGAACTACTACTACCAGGAGAAGAACTACTACTACCAGGAGAAGAACTACTACTACCAGGAGAAGAACTACTACTACCAGTAGAAGAACTACTACTACCTGGAGAAGAACTACTACTAACAGGAGAAGAACTACTACTACCAGGAGAAGAACTACTACTACCAGGAGAAGAACTACTACTACCAGGAGAAGAACTACTACTACCAGGAGAAGAACTACTACTACCAGGAGAAGAACTACTACTACCAGGAGAAGAACTACTACTACCAGGAGATGAACTACTACTACCAGGAGAAGAACTACTACCAGAAGAAGAACTACTACTACCAGGAGAAGAACTACTACTACCAGGAGAAGAACTACTACTACCAGAAGAAGAACTACTACTACCAGGAGAAGAACTACTACCAGGAGAAGAACTACTACTACCAGGAGAAGAACTACTACCAGGAGAAGAACTACTACTACCAGGAGAAGAACTACTACTACCAGGAGAAGAACTACTACCAGGAGAAGAACTACTACTACCAGGAGAAGAACTACTACTACCAGGAGAAGAACTACTACTACCAGGAGAAGAACTACTACTACCAGGAGAAGAACTACTACCAGGAGAAGAACTACTACCAGGAGAAGAACTATTACTACCAGGAGAAGAACTACTACTACCAGGAGAAGAACTACTACTACCAGGAGAAGAACTACTACTACCAGGAGAAGAACTACTACTACCAGGAGAAGAACTACTACCAGGAGAAGAACTACTACTACCAGGAGAAGAACTACTACTACCAGGAGAAGAACTACTACTACCAGGAGAAGAACTACTACTACCAGGAGAAGAACTACTACCAGGAGAAGAACTACTACTACCCGGAGAAGAACTACTACTACCAGGAGAAGAACTACTACTACCAGGAGAAGAACTACTACTACCAGGAGAAGAACTACTACCAGAAGAAGAACTACTACCAGGAGAAGAACTACTACTACCAGAAGAAGAACTACTACCAGGAGAAGAACTACTACTACCAGGAGAAGAACTACTACTACCAGGAGAAGAACTACTACTACCAGGAGAAGAACTACTACTACCAGGAGAAGAACTACTACTACCAGGAGAAGAACTACTACTACCAGGAGAAGAACTACTACTACCAGGAGAAGAACTACTACCAGGAGAAGAACTACTACTACCAGGATAAGAACTATTACTACCAGGAGAAGAACTACTACTACCAGGAGAAGAACTACTACTACCAGGAGAAGAACTACTACCAGGAGAAGAACTACTATCAGGAGAAGAACTACTACTACCAGGAGAAGAACTACTACTACCAGGAGAAGAACTACTACCAGGAGAAGAACTACTACTACCAGGAGAAGAACTACTACTACCAGGAGAAGAACTACTACTACCAGGAGAAGAACTACTACCAGGAGAAGAACTACTACTACCAGGAGAAGAACTACTACTACCAGGAGAAGAACTACTACTACCAGGAGAAGAACTACTACTACCAGGAGAAGAACTACTACCAGGAGAAGAACTACTAGTACCAGGAGAAGAACTACTACTACCAGGAGAAGAACTACTACTACCAGGAGAAGAACTACTACTACCAGGAGAAGAACTACTACTACCAGGAGAAGAACTACTACTACCAGGAGAAGAACTACTACTACCAGGAGAAGAACTACTACCAGGAGAAGAACTACTACTACCAGGAGAAGAACTACTACTACCAGGAGAAGAACTACTACTACCAGGAGAAGAACTACTACTACCAGGAGAAGAACTACTACCAGGAGAAGAACTACTACCAGGAGAAGAACTATTACTACCAGGAGAAGAACTACTACTACCAGGAGAAGAACTACTACTACCAGGAGAAGAACTACTACTACCAGGAGAAGAACTACTACTACCAGGAGAAGAACTACTACCAGGAGAAGAACTACTACTACCAGGAGAAGAACTACTACTACCAGGAGAAGAACTACTACTACCAGGAGAAGAACTACTACTACCAGGAGAAGAACTACTACCAGGAGAAGAACTACTACTACCAGGAGAAGAACTACTACTACCAGGAGAAGAACTACTACTACCAGGAGAAGAACTACTACTACCAGGAGAAGAACTACTACCAGAAGAAGAACTACTACCAGGAGAAGAACTACTACTACCAGAAGAAGAACTACTACCAGGAGAAGAACTACTACTACCAGGAGAAGAACTACTACTACCAGGAGAAGAACTACTACTACCAGGAGAAGAACTACTACTACCTGGAGAAGAACTACTACTACCAGGAGAAGAACTACTACTACCAGGAGAAGAACTACTACTACCAGGAGAAGAACTACTACCAGGAGAAGAACTACTACTACCAGGATAAGAACTATTACTACCAGGAGAAGAACTACTACTACCAGGAGAAGAACTACTACTACCAGGAGAAGAACTACTACCAGGAGAAGAACTACTACCAGGAGAAGAACTACTACTACCAGGAGAAGAACTACTACTACCAGGAGAAGAACCAATACCAGGAGAAGAACTACTACTACCAGGAGAAGAACTACTACTACCAGGAGAAGAACTACTACTACCAGGAGAAGAACTACTACCAGGAGAAGAACTACTACTACCAGGAGAAGAACTACTACTACCAGGAGAAGAACTACTACTACCAGGAGAAGAACTACTACTACCAGTAGAAGAACTACTACTACCAGGAGAAGAACTACTACTAACAGGAGAAGAACTACTACTACCAGGAGAAGAACTACTACTACCAGGAGAAGAACTACTACTACCAGGAGAAGAACTACTACTACCAGGAGAAGAACTACTACTACCAGGAGAAGAACTACTACTACCAGGAGAAGAACTACTACTACCAGGAGAAGAACTACTACTACCAGGAGAAGAACTACTACTACCAGGAGAAGAACTACTACTACCAGGAGATGAACTACTACTACCAGGAGAAGAACTACTACCAGAAGAAGAACTACTACTACCAGGAGAAGAACTACTACTACCAGGAGAAGAACTACTACTACCAGAAGAAGAACTACTACTACCAGGAGAAGAACTACTACCAGGAGAAGAACTACTACTACCAGGAGAAGAACTACTACCAGGAGAAGAACTACTACTACCAGGAGAAGAACTACTACTACCAGGAGAAGAACTACTACTACCAGGAGAAGAACTACTACTACCAGGAGAAGAACTACTACTACCAGGAGAAGAACTACTACTACCAGGAGAAGAACTACTACTACCAGGAGAAGAACTACTACTACCAGGAGAAGAACTACTACCAGGAGAAGAACTACTACTACCAGGAGAAGAACTACTACTACCAGGAGAAGAACTACTACTACCAGGAGAAGAACTACTACTACCAGGAGAAGAACTACTACTACCAGGAGAAGAACTACTACTACCAGGAGAAGAACTACTACCAGGAGAAGAACTACTACTACCAGGAGAAGAACTACTACTACCAGGAGAAGAACTACTACTACCAGGAGAAGAACTACTACTACCAGGAGAAGAACTACTACTACCAGGAGAAGAACTACTACTACCAGGAGAAGAACTACTACTACCAGGAGAAGAACTACTACTACCAGGAGAAGAACTACTACTACCAGGAGAAGAACTACTACTACCAGGAGAAGAACTACTACTACCAGGAGAAGAACTACTACTACCAGGAGAAGAACTACTACTACCAGGAGAAGAACTACTACTACCAGGAGAAGAACTACTACCAGGAGAAGAACTACTACCAGGAGAAGAACTACTACTACCAGGAGAAGAACTACTACCAGGAGAAGAACTACTACTACCAGGAGAAGAACTACTACTACCAGGAGAAGAACTACTACTACCAGGAGAAGAACTACTACTACCAGGAGAAGAACTACTACTACCAGGAGAAGAACTACTACTACCAGGAGAAGAACTACTACTACCAGGAGAAGAACTACTACTACCAGGAGAAGAACTACTACTACCAGGAGAAGAACTACTACTACCAGGAGAAGAACTACTACTACCAGGAGAAGAACTACTACTACCAGGAGAAGAACTACTACTACCAGGAGAAGAACTACTACTACCAGGAGAAGAACTACTACTACCAGGAGAAGAACTACTACTACCAGGAGAAGAACTACTACTACCAGGAGAAGAACTACTACTACCAGGAGAAGAACTACTACTACCAGGAGAAGAACTACTACTACCAGGAGAAGAACTACTACTACCAGGAGAAGAACTACTACTACCAGGAGAAGAACTACTACTACCAGGAGAAGAACTACTACTACCAGGAGAAGAACTACTACTACCAGGAGAAGAACTACTACTACCAGGAGAAGAACTACTACTACCAGGAGAAGAACTACTACTACCAGGAGAAGAACTACTACTACCAGGAGAAGAACTACTACTACCAGGAGAAGAACTACTACTACCAGGAGAAGAACTACTACTACCAGGAGAAGAACTACTACTACCAGGAGAAGAACTACTACTACCAGGAGAAGAACTACTACTACCAGGAGAAGAACTACTACTACCAGGAGAAGAACTACTACTACCAGGAGAAGAACTACTACTACCAGGAGAAGAACTACTACTACCAGGAGAAGAACTACTACTACCAGGAGAAGAACTACTACTACCAGGAGAAGAACTACTACTACCAGGAGAAGAACTACTACTACCAGGAGAAGAACTACTACTACCAGGAGAAGAACTACTACTACCAGGAGAAGAACTACTACTACCAGGAGAAGAACTACTACTACCAGGAGAAGAACTACTACTACCAGGAGAAGAACTACTACTACCAGGAGAAGAACTACTACTACCAGGAGAAGAACTACTACTACCAGGAGAAGAACTACTACTACCAGGAGAAGAACTACTACTACCAGGAGAAGAACTACTACTACCAGGAGAAGAACTACTACTACCAGGAGAAGAACTACTACTACCAGGAGAAGAACTACTACTACCAGGAGAAGAACTACTACTACCAGGAGAAGAACTACTACTACCAGGAGAAGAACTACTACTACCAGGAGAAGAACTACTACTACCAGGAGAAGAACTACTACTACCAGGAGAAGAACTACTACTACCAGGAGAAGAACTACTACTACCAGGAGAAGAACTACTACTACCAGGAGAAGAACTACTACTACCAGGAGAAGAACTACTACTACCAGGAGAAGAACTACTACTACCAGGAGAAGAACTACTACTACCAGGAGAAGAACTACTACTACCAGGAGAAGAACTACTACTACCAGGAGAAGAACTACTACTACCAGGAGAAGAACTACTACTACCAGGAGAAGAACTACTACTACCAGGAGAAGAACTACTACTACCAGGAGAAGAACTACTACTCAGGAGGGAGAAGAACTACTACTACCAGGAGAAGAACTACTACTACCAGGAGAAGAACTACTACTACCAGGAGAAGAACTACTACTACCAGGAGAAGAACTACTACTACCAGGAGAAGAACTACTACTACCAGGAGAAGAACTACTACTACCAGGAGAAGAACTACTACTACCAGGAGAAGAACTACTACCAGAAGAAGAACTACTACTACCAGGAGAAGAACTACTACTACCAGGAGAAGAACTACTACTACCAGGAGAAGAACTACTACTACCAGGAGAAGAACTACTACTACCAGGAGAAGAACTACTACCAGGAGAAGAACTACTACCAGGAGAAGAACTACTACTACCAGGAGAAGAACACTACTACCAGGAGAAGAACTACTACCAGGAGAAGAACTACTACTACCAGGAGAAGAACTACTACTACCAGGAGAAGAACTACTACTACCAGGAGAAGAACTACTACTACCAGGAGAAGAACTACTACTACCAGGAGAAGAACTACTACTACCAGGAGAAGAACTACTACTACCAGGAGAAGAACTACTACTACCAGGAGAAGAACTACTACTACCAGGAGAAGAACTACTACTACCAGGAGAAGAACTACTACTACCAGGAGAAGAACTACTACTACCAGGAGAAGAACTACTACCAGGAGAAGAACTACTACTACCAGGAGAAGAACTACTACCAGGAGAAGAACTACTACTACCAGGAGAAGAACTACTACCAGGAGAAGAACTACTACTACCAGGAGAAGAACTACTACTACCAGGAGAAGAACTACTACTACCAGGAGAAGAACTACTACTACCAGGAGAAGAACTACTACTACCAGGAGAAGAACTACTACTACCAGGAGAAGAACTACTACTACCAGGAGAAGAACTACTACTACCAGGAGAAGAACTACTACTACCAGGAGAAGAACTACTACTACCAGGAGAAGAACTACTACCAGGAGAAGAACTACTACTACCAGGAGAAGAACTACTACTACCAGGAGAAGAACTACTACTACCAGGAGAAGAACTACTACTACCAGGAGAAGAACTACTACCAGGAGAAGAACTACTACTACCAGGAGAAGAACTACTACTACCAGGAGAAGAACTACTACCAGGAGAAGAACTACTAGTACCAGGAGAAGAACTACTACTACCAGGAGAAGAACTACTACTACCAGGAGAAGAACTACTACTACCAGGAGAAGAACTACTACTACCAGGAGAAGAACTACTACTACCAGGAGAAGAACTACTACTACCAGGAGAAGAACTACTACTACCAGGAGAAGAACTACTACCAGGAGAAGAACTACTACTACCAGGAGAAGAACTACTACTACCAGGAGAAGAACTACTACTACCAGGAGAAGAACTACTACTACCAGGAGAAGAACTACTACCAGGAGAAGAACTACTACCAGGAGAAGAACTATTACTACCAGGAGAAGAACTACTACCAGGAGAAGAACTACTACTACCAGGAGAAGAACTACTACTACCAGGAGAAGAACTACTACTACCAGGAGAAGAACTACTACCAGGAGAAGAACTACTACTACCAGGAGAAGAACTACTACTACCAGGAGAAGAACTACTACTACCAGGAGAAGAACTACTACTACCAGGAGAAGAACTACTACTACCAGGAGAAGAACTACTACCAGGAGAAGAACTACTACTACCAGGAGAAGAACTACTACCAGGAGAAGAACTACTACTACCAGGAGAAGAACTACTACTACCAGGAGAAGAACTACTACTACCAGGAGAAGAACTACTACTACCAGGAGAAGAACTACTACTACCAGGAGAAGAACTACTACTACCAGGAGAAGAACTACTACCAGGAGAAGAACTACTACTACCAGGAGAAGAACTACTACTACCAGGAGAAGAACTACTACCAGGAGAAGAACTACTACTACCAGGAGAAGAACTACTACTACCAGGAGAAGAACTACTACCAGGAGAAGAACTACTACTACCAGGAGAAGAACTACTACTACCAGGAGAAGAACTACTACTACCAGGAGAAGAACTACTACTACCAGGAGAAGAACTACTACCAGGAGAAGAACTACTACTACCAGGAGAAGAACTACTACTACCAGGAGAAGAACTACTACTACCAGGAGAAGAACTACTACTACCAGGAGAAGAACTACTACCCAGGAGAAGAACTACTACCAGGAGAAGAACTACTACTACCAGGAGAAGAACTACTACTACCAGGAGAAGAACTACTACTACCAGGAGAAGAACTACTACTACCAGGAGAAGAACTACTACTACCAGGAGAAGAACTACTACTACCAGGAGAAGAACTACTACTACCAGGAGAAGAACTACTACTACCAGGAGAAGAACTACTACTACCAGGAGAAGAACTACTACTACCAGGAGAAGAACTACTACTACCAGGAGAAGAACTACTACTACCAGGAGAAGAACTACTACTACCAGGAGAAGAACTACTACTACCAGGAGAAGAACTACTACTACCAGGAGAAGAACTACTACTACCAGGAGAAGAACTACTACTACCAGGAGAAGAACTACTACTACCAGGAGAAGAACTACTACTACCAGGAGAAGAACTACTACTACCAGGAGAAGAACTACTACTACCAGGAGAAGAACTACTACTACCAGGAGAAGAACTACTACTACCAGGAGAAGAACTACTACTACCAGGAGAAGAACTACTACTACCAGGAGAAGAACTACTACTACCAGGAGAAGAACTACTACTACCAGGAGAAGAACTACTACTACCAGGAGAAGAACTACTACCAGGAGAAGAACTACTACTACCAGGAGAAGAACTACTACTACCAGGAGAAGAACTACTACTACCAGGAGAAGAACTACTACTACCAGGAGAAGAACTACTACTACCAGGAGAAGAACTACTACTACCAGGAGAAGAACTACTACTACCAGGAGAAGAACTACTACTACCAGGAGAAGAACTACTACTACCAGGAGAAGAACTACTACTACCAGGAGAAGAACTACTACTACCAGGAGAAGAACTACTACTACCAGGAGAAGAACTACTACTACCAGGAGAAGAACTACTACTACCAGGAGAAGAACTACTACTACCAGGAGAAGAACTACTACTACCAGGAGAAGAACTACTACTACCAGGAGAAGAACTACTACTACCAGGAGAAGAACTACTACTACCAGGAGAAGAACTACTACTACCAGGAGAAGAACTACTACTACCAGGAGAAGAACTACTACTACCAGGAGAAGAACTACTACTACCAGGAGAAGAACTACTACTACCAGGAGAAGAACTACTACTACCAGGAGAAGAACTACTACTACCAGGAGAAGAACTACTACTACCAGGAGAAGAACTACTACTACCAGGAGAAGAACTACTACTACCAGGAGAAGAACTACTACTACCAGGAGAAGAACTACTACTACCAGGAGAAGAACTACTACTACCAGGAGAAGAACTACTACTACCAGGAGAAGAACTACTACTACCAGGAGAAGAACTACTACTACCAGGAGAAGAACTACTACTACCAGGAGAAGAACTACTACTACCAGGAGAAGAACTACTACTACCAGGAGAAGAACTACTACTACCAGGAGAAGAACTACTACTACCAGGAGAAGAACTACTACTACCAGGAGAAGAACTACTACTACCAGGAGAAGAACTACTACTACCAGGAGAAGAACTACTACTACCAGGAGAAGAACTACTACTACCAGGAGAAGAACTACTACTACCAGGAGAAGAACTACTACTACCAGGAGAAGAACTACTACTACCAGGAGAAGAACTACTACTACCAGGAGAAGAACTACTACTACCAGGAGAAGAACTACTACTACCAGGAGAAGAACTACTACTACCAGGAGAAGAACTACTACTACCAGGAGAAGAACTACTACTACCAGGAGAAGAACTACTACTACCAGGAGAAGAACTACTACTACCAGGAGAAGAACTACTACTACCAGGAGAAGAACTACTACTACCAGGAGAAGAACTACTACTACCAGGAGAAGAACTACTACTACCAGGAGAAGAACTACTACTACCAGGAGAAGAACTACTACTACCAGGAGAAGAACTACTACTACCAGGAGAAGAACTACTACTACCAGGAGAAGAACTACTACTACCAGGAGAAGAACTACTACTACCAGGAGAAGAACTACTACTACCAGGAGAAGAACTACTACTACCAGGAGAAGAACTACTACTACCAGGAGAAGAACTACTACTACCAGGAGAAGAACTACTACTACCAGGAGAAGAACTACTACTACCAGGAGAAGAACTACTACTACCAGGAGAAGAACTACTACTACCAGGAGAAGAACTACTACTACCAGGAGAAGAACTACTACTACCAGGAGAAGAACTACTACTACCAGGAGAAGAACTACTACTACCAGGAGAAGAACTACTACTACCAGGAGAAGAACTACTACTACCAGGAGAAGAACTACTACTACCAGGAGAAGAACTACTACTACCAGGAGAAGAACTACTACTACCAGGAGAAGAACTACTACTACCAGGAGAAGAACTACTACTACCAGGAGAAGAACTACTACTACCAGGAGAAGAACTACTACTACCAGGAGAAGAACTACTACTACCAGGAGAAGAACTACTACTACCAGGAGAAGAACTACTACTACCAGGAGAAGAACTACTACTACCAGGAGAAGAACTACTACTACCAGGAGAAGAACTACTACTACCAGGAGAAGAACTACTACTACCAGGAGAAGAACTACTACTACCAGGAGAAGAACTACTACTACCAGGAGAAGAACTACTACTACCAGGAGAAGAACTACTACTACCAGGAGAAGAACTACTACTACCAGGAGAAGAACTACTACTACCAGGAGAAGAACTACTACTACCAGGAGAAGAACTACTACTACCAGGAGAAGAACTACTACTACCAGGAGAAGAACTACTACTACCAGGAGAAGAACTACTACTACCAGGAGAAGAACTACTACTACCAGGAGAAGAACTACTACTACCAGGAGAAGAACTACTACTACCAGGAGAAGAACTACTACTACCAGGAGAAGAACTACTACTACCAGGAGAAGAACTACTACTACCAGGAGAAGAACTACTACTACCAGGAGAAGAACTACTACTACCAGGAGAAGAACTACTACTACCAGGAGAAGAACTACTACTACCAGGAGAAGAACTACTACTACCAGGAGAAGAACTACTACTACCAGGAGAAGAACTACTACTACCAGGAGAAGAACTACTACTACCAGGAGAAGAACTACTACTACCAGGAGAAGAACTACTACTACCAGGAGAAGAACTACTACTACCAGGAGAAGAACTACTACTACCAGGAGAAGAACTACTACTACCAGGAGAAGAACTACTACTACCAGGAGAAGAACTACTACTACCAGGAGAAGAACTACTACTACCAGGAGAAGAACTACTACACCAGGAGAAGAACTACTACTACCAGGAGAAGAACTACTACTACCAGGAGAAGAACTACTACTACCAGGAGAAGAACTACTACTACCAGGAGAAGAACTACTACTACCAGGAGAAGAACTACTACTACCAGGAGAAGAACTACTACTACCAGGAGAAGAACTACTACTACCAGGAGAAGAACTACTACTACCAGGAGAAGAACTACTACTACCAGGAGAAGAACTACTACTACCAGGAGAAGAACTACTACTACCAGGAGAAGAACTACTACTACCAGGAGAAGAACTACTACTACCAGGAGAAGAACTACTACTACCAGGAGAAGAACTACTACTACCAGGAGAAGAACTACTACTACCAGGAGAAGAACTACTACTACCAGGAGAAGAACTACTACTACCAGGAGAAGAACTACTACTACCAGGAGAAGAACTACTACTACCAGGAGAAGAACTACTACTACCAGGAGAAGAACTACTACTACCAGGAGAAGAACTACTACTACCAGGAGAAGAACTACTACTACCAGGAGAAGAACTACTACTACCAGGAGAAGAACTACTACTACCAGGAGAAGAACTACTACTACCAGGAGAAGAACTACTACTACCAGGAGAAGAACTACTACTACCAGGAGAAGAACTACTACTACCAGGAGAAGAACTACTACTACCAGGAGAAGAACTACTACTACCAGGAGAAGAACTACTACTACCAGGAGAAGAACTACTACTACCAGGAGAAGAACTACTACTACCAGGAGAAGAACTACTACTACCAGGAGAAGAACTACTACTACCAGGAGAAGAACTACTACTACCAGGAGAAGAACTACTACTACCAGGAGAAGAACTACTACTACCAGGAGAAGAACTACTACTACCAGGAGAAGAACTACTACTACCAGGAGAAGAACTACTACTACCAGGAGAAGAACTACTACTACCAGGAGAAGAACTACTACTACCAGGAGAAGAACTACTACTACCAGGAGAAGAACTACTACTACCAGGAGAAGAACTACTACTACCAGGAGAAGAACTACTACTACCAGGAGAAGAACTACTACTACCAGGAGAAGAACTACTACTACCAGGAGAAGAACTACTACTACCAGGAGAAGAACTACTACTACCAGGAGAAGAACTACTACTACCAGGAGAAGAACTACTACTACCAGGAGAAGAACTACTACTACCAGGAGAAGAACTACTACTACCAGGAGAAGAACTACTACTACCAGGAGAAGAACTACTACTACCAGGAGAAGAACTACTACTACCAGGAGAAGAACTACTACTACCAGGAGAAGAACTACTACTACCAGGAGAAGAACTACTACTACCAGGAGAAGAACTACTACTACCAGGAGAAGAACTACTACTACCAGGAGAAGAACTACTACTACCAGGAGAAGAACTACTACTACCAGGAGAAGAACTACTACTACCAGGAGAAGAACTACTACTACCAGGAGAAGAACTACTACTACCAGGAGAAGAACTACTACTACCAGGAGAAGAACTACTACTACCAGGAGAAGAACTACTACTACCAGGAGAAGAACTACTACTACCAGGAGAAGAACTACTACTACCAGGAGAAGAACTACTACTACCAGGAGAAGAACTACTACTACCAGGAGAAGAACTACTACTACCAGGAGAAGAACTACTACTACCAGGAGAAGAACTACTACTACCAGGAGAAGAACTACTACTACCAGGAGAAGAACTACTACTACCAGGAGAAGAACTACTACTACCAGGAGAAGAACTACTACTACCAGGAGAAGAACTACTACTACCAGGAGAAGAACTACTACTACCAGGAGAAGAACTACTACTACCAGGAGAAGAACTACTACTACCAGGAGAAGAACTACTACTACCAGGAGAAGAACTACTACTACCAGGAGAAGAACTACTACTACCAGGAGAAGAACTACTACTACCAGGAGAAGAACTACTACTACCAGGAGAAGAACTACTACTACCAGGAGAAGAACTACTACTACCAGGAGAAGAACTACTACTACCAGGAGAAGAACTACTACTACCAGGAGAAGAACTACTACTACCAGGAGAAGAACTACTACTACCAGGAGAAGAACTACTACTACCAGGAGAAGAACTACTACTACCAGGAGAAGAACTACTACTACCAGGAGAAGAACTACTACTACCAGGAGAAGAACTACTACTACCAGGAGAAGAACTACTACTACCAGGAGAAGAACTACTACTACCAGGAGAAGAACTACTACTACCAGGAGAAGAACTACTACTACCAGGAGAAGAACTACTACTACCAGGAGAAGAACTACTACTACCAGGAGAAGAACTACTACTACCAGGAGAAGAACTACTACTACCAGGAGAAGAACTACTACTACCAGGAGAAGAACTACTACTACCAGGAGAAGAACTACTACTACCAGGAGAAGAACTACTACTACCAGGAGAAGAACTACTACTACCAGGAGAAGAACTACTACTACCAGGAGAAGAACTACTACTACCAGGAGAAGAACTACTACTACCAGGAGAAGAACTACTACTACCAGGAGAAGAACTACTACTACCAGGAGAAGAACTACTACTACCAGGAGAAGAACTACTACTACCAGGAGAAGAACTACTACTACCAGGAGAAGAACTACTACTACCAGGAGAAGAACTACTACTACCAGGAGAAGAACTACTACTACCAGGAGAAGAACTACTACTACCAGGAGAAGAACTACTACTACCAGGAGAAGAACTACTACTACCAGGAGAAGAACTACTACTACCAGGAGAAGAACTACTACTACCAGGAGAAGAACTACTACTACCAGGAGAAGAACTACTACTACCAGGAGAAGAACTACTACTACCAGGAGAAGAACTACTACTACCAGGAGAAGAACTACTACTACCAGGAGAAGAACTACTACTACCAGGAGAAGAACTACTACTACCAGGAGAAGAACTACTACTACCAGGAGAAGAACTACTACTACCAGGAGAAGAACTACTACTACCAGGAGAAGAACTACTACTCCAGGAGAAGAACTACTACTACCAGGAGAAGAACTACTACTACCAGGAGAAGAACTACTACTACCAGGAGAAGAACTACTACTACCAGGAGAAGAACTACTACTACCAGGAGAAGAACTACTACTACCAGGAGAAGAACTACTACTACCAGGAGAAGAACTACTACTACCAGGAGAAGAACTACTACTACCAGGAGAAGAACTACTACTACCAGGAGAAGAACTACTACTACCAGGAGAAGAACTACTACTACCAGGAGAAGAACTACTACTACCAGGAGAAGAACTACTACTACCAGGAGAAGAACTACTACTACCAGGAGAAGAACTACTACTACCAGGAGAAGAACTACTACTACCAGGAGAAGAACTACTACTACCAGGAGAAGAACTACTACTACCAGGAGAAGAACTACTACTACCAGGAGAAGAACTACTACTACCAGGAGAAGAACTACTACTACCAGGAGAAGAACTACTACTACCAGGAGAAGAACTACTACTACCAGGAGAAGAACTACTACTACCAGGAGAAGAACTACTACTACCAGGAGAAGAACTACTACTACCAGGAGAAGAACTACTACTACCAGGAGAAGAACTACTACTACCAGGAGAAGAACTACTACTACCAGGAGAAGAACTACTACTACCAGGAGAAGAACTACTACTACCAGGAGAAGAACTACTACTACCAGGAGAAGAACTACTACTACCAGGAGAAGAACTACTACTACCAGGAGAAGAACTACTACTACCAGGAGAAGAACTACTACTACCAGGAGAAGAACTACTACTACCAGGAGAAGAACTACTACTACCAGGAGAAGAACTACTACTACCAGGAGAAGAACTACTACTACCAGGAGAAGAACTACTACTACCAGGAGAAGAACTACTACTACCAGGAGAAGAACTACTACTACCAGGAGAAGAACTACTACTACCAGGAGAAGAACTACTACTACCAGGAGAAGAACTACTACTACCAGGAGAAGAACTACTACTACCAGGAGAAGAACTACTACTACCAGGAGAAGAACTACTACTACCAGGAGAAGAACTACTACTACCAGGAGAAGAACTACTACTACCAGGAGAAGAACTACTACTACCAGGAGAAGAACTACTACTACCAGGAGAAGAACTACTACTACCAGGAGAAGAACTACTACTACCAGGAGAAGAACTACTACTACCAGGAGAAGAACTACTACTACCAGGAGAAGAACTACTACTACCAGGAGGAGAAGAACTACTACTACCAGGAGAAGAACTACTACTACCAGGAGAAGAACTACTACTACCAGGAGAAGAACTACTACTACCAGGAGAAGAACTACTACTACCAGGAGAAGAACTACTACTACCAGGAGAAGAACTACTACTACCAGGAGAAGAACTACTACTACCAGGAGAAGAACTACTACTACCAGGAGAAGAACTACTACTACCAGGAGAAGAACTACTACTACCAGGAGAAGAACTACTACTACCAGGAGAAGAACTACTACTACCAGGAGAAGAACTACTACTACCAGGAGAAGAACTACTACTACCAGGAGAAGAACTACTACTACCAGGAGAAGAACTACTACTACCAGGAGAAGAACTACTACTACCAGGAGAAGAACTACTACTACCAGGAGAAGAACTACTACTACCAGGAGAAGAACTACTACTACCAGGAGAAGAACTACTACTACCAGGAGAAGAACTACTACTACCAGGAGAAGAACTACTACTACCAGGAGAAGAACTACTACTACCAGGAGAAGAACTACTACTACCAGGAGAAGAACTACTACTACCAGGAGAAGAACTACTACTACCAGGAGAAGAACTACTACTACCAGGAGAAGAACTACTACTACCAGGAGAAGAACTACTACTACCAGGAGAAGAACTACTACTACCAGGAGAAGAACTACTACTACCAGGAGAAGAACTACTACTACCAGGAGAAGAACTACTACTACCAGGAGAAGAACTACTACTACCAGGAGAAGAACTACTACTACCAGGAGAAGAACTACTACTACCAGGAGAAGAACTACTACTACCAGGAGAAGAACTACTACTACCAGGAGAAGAACTACTACTACCAGGAGAAGAACTACTACTACCAGGAGAAGAACTACTACTACCAGGAGAAGAACTACTACTACCAGGAGAAGAACTACTACTACCAGGAGAAGAACTACTACTACCAGGAGAAGAACTACTACTACCAGGAGAAGAACTACTACTACCAGGAGAAGAACTACTACTACCAGGAGAAGAACTACTACTACCAGGAGAAGAACTACTACTACCAGGAGAAGAACTACTACTACCAGGAGAAGAACTACTACTACCAGGAGAAGAACTACTACTACCAGGAGAAGAACTACTACTACCAGGAGAAGAACTACTACTACCAGGAGAAGAACTACTACTACCAGGAGAAGAACTACTACTACCAGGAGAAGAACTACTACTACCAGGAGAAGAACTACTACTACCAGGAGAAGAACTACTACTACCAGGAGAAGAACTACTACTACCAGGAGAAGAACTACTACTACCAGGAGAAGAACTACTACTACCAGGAGAAGAACTACTACTACCAGGAGAAGAACTACTACTACCAGGAGAAGAACTACTACTACCAGGAGAAGAACTACTACTACCAGGAGAAGAACTACTACTACCAGGAGAAGAACTACTACTACCAGGAGAAGAACTACTACTACCAGGAGAAGAACTACTACTACCAGGAGAAGAACTACTACTACCAGGAGAAGAACTACTACTACCAGGAGAAGAACTACTACTACCAGGAGAAGAACTACTACTACCAGGAGAAGAACTACTACTACCAGGAGAAGAACTACTACTACCAGGAGAAGAACTACTACTACCAGGAGAAGAACTACTACTACCAGGAGAAGAACTACTACTACCAGGAGAAGAACTACTACTACCAGGAGAAGAACTACTACTACCAGGAGAAGAACTACTACTACCAGGAGAAGAACTACTACTACCAGGAGAAGAACTACTACTCAGGAGAAGAACTACTACTACCAGGAGAAGAACTACTACTACCAGGAGAAGAACTACTACTACCAGGAGAAGAACTACTACTACCAGGAGAAGAACTACTACTACCAGGAGAAGAACTACTACTACCAGGAGAAGAACTACTACTACCAGGAGAAGAACTACTACTACCAGGAGAAGAACTACTACTACCAGGAGAAGAACTACTACTACCAGGAGAAGAACTACTACTACCAGGAGAAGAACTACTACTACCAGGAGAAGAACTACTACTACCAGGAGAAGAACTACTACTACCAGGAGAAGAACTACTACTACCAGGAGAAGAACTACTACTACCAGGAGAAGAACTACTACTACCAGGAGAAGAACTACTACTACCAGGAGAAGAACTACTACTACCAGGAGAAGAACTACTACTACCAGGAGAAGAACTACTACTACCAGGAGAAGAACTACTACTACCAGGAGAAGAACTACTACTACCAGGAGAAGAACTACTACTACCAGGAGAAGAACTACTACTACCAGGAGAAGAACTACTACTACCAGGAGAAGAACTACTACTACCAGGAGAAGAACTACTACTACCAGGAGAAGAACTACTACTACCAGGAGAAGAACTACTACTACCAGGAGAAGAACTACTACTACCAGGAGAAGAACTACTACTACCAGGAGAAGAACTACTACTACCAGGAGAAGAACTACTACTACCAGGAGAAGAACTACTACTACCAGGAGAAGAACTACTACTACCAGGAGAAGAACTACTACTACCAGGAGAAGAACTACTACTACCAGGAGAAGAACTACTACTACCAGGAGAAGAACTACTACTACCAGGAGAAGAACTACTACTACCAGGAGAAGAACTACTACTACCAGGAGAAGAACTACTACTACCAGGAGAAGAACTACTACTACCAGGAGAAGAACTACTACTACCAGGAGAAGAACTACTACTACCAGGAGAAGAACTACTACTACCAGGAGAAGAACTACTACTACCAGGAGAAGAACTACTACTACCAGGAGAAGAACTACTACTACCAGGAGAAGAACTACTACTACCAGGAGAAGAACTACTACTACCAGGAGAAGAACTACTACTACCAGGAGAAGAACTACTACTACCAGGAGAAGAACTACTACTACCAGGAGAAGAACTACTACTACCAGGAGAAGAACTACTACTACCAGGAGAAGAACTACTACTACCAGGAGAAGAACTACTACTACCAGGAGAAGAACTACTACTACCAGGAGAAGAACTACTACTACCAGGAGAAGAACTACTACTACCAGGAGAAGAACTACTACTACCAGGAGAAGAACTACTACTACCAGGAGAAGAACTACTACTACCAGGAGAAGAACTACTACTACCAGGAGAAGAACTACTACTACCAGGAGAAGAACTACTACTACCAGGAGAAGAACTACTACTACCAGGAGAAGAACTACTACTACCAGGAGAAGAACTACTACTACCAGGAGAAGAACTACTACTACCAGGAGAAGAACTACTACTACCAGGAGAAGAACTACTACTACCAGGAGAAGAACTACTACTACCAGGAGAAGAACTACTACTACCAGGAGAAGAACTACTACTACCAGGAGAAGAACTACTACTACCAGGAGAAGAACTACTACTACCAGGAGAAGAACTACTACTACCAGGAGAAGAACTACTACTACCAGGAGAAGAACCTACTACTACCAGGAGAAGAACTACTACTACCAGGAGAAGAACTACTACTACCAGGAGAAGAACTACTACTACCAGGAGAAGAACTACTACTACCAGGAGAAGAACTACTACTACCAGGAGAAGAACTACTACTACCAGGAGAAGAACTACTACTACCAGGAGAAGAACTACTACTACCAGGAGAAGAACTACTACTACCAGGAGAAGAACTACTACTACCAGGAGAAGAACTACTACTACCAGGAGAAGAACTACTACTACCAGGAGAAGAACTACTACTACCAGGAGAAGAACTACTACTACCAGGAGAAGAACTACTACTACCAGGAGAAGAACTACTACTACCAGGAGAAGAACTACTACTACCAGGAGAAGAACTACTACTACCAGGAGAAGAACTACTACTACCAGGAGAAGAACTACTACTACCAGGAGAAGAACTACTACTACCAGGAGAAGAACTACTACTACCAGGAGAAGAACTACTACTACCAGGAGAAGAACTACTACTACCAGGAGAAGAACTACTACTACCAGGAGAAGAACTACTACTACCAGGAGAAGAACTACTACTACCAGGAGAAGAACTACTACTACCAGGAGAAGAACTACTACTACCAGGAGAAGAACTACTACTACCAGGAGAAGAACTACTACTACCAGGAGAAGAACTACTACTACCAGGAGAAGAACTACTACTACCAGGAGAAGAACTACTACTACCAGGAGAAGAACTACTACTACCAGGAGAAGAACTACTACTACCAGGAGAAGAACTACTACTACCAGGAGAAGAACTACTACTACCAGGAGAAGAACTACTACTACCAGGAGAAGAACTACTACTACCAGGAGAAGAACTACTACTACCAGGAGAAGAACTACTACTACCAGGAGAAGAACTACTACTACCAGGAGAAGAACTACTACTACCAGGAGAAGAACTACTACTACCAGGAGAAGAACTACTACTACCAGGAGAAGAACTACTACTACCAGGAGAAGAACTACTACTACCAGGAGAAGAACTACTACTACCAGGAGAAGAACTACTACTACCAGGAGAAGAACTACTACTACCAGGAGAAGAACTACTACTACCAGGAGAAGAACTACTACTACCAGGAGAAGAACTACTACTACCAGGAGAAGAACTACTACTACCAGGAGAAGAACTACTACTACCAGGAGAAGAACTACTACTACCAGGAGAAGAACTACTACTACCAGGAGAAGAACTACTACTACCAGGAGAAGAACTACTACTACCAGGAGAAGAACTACTACTACCAGGAGAAGAACTACTACTACCAGGAGAAGAACTACTACTACCAGGAGAAGAACTACTACTACCAGGAGAAGAACTACTACTACCAGGAGAAGAACTACTACTACCAGGAGAAGAACTACTACTACCAGGAGAAGAACTACTACTACCAGGAGAAGAACTACTACTACCAGGAGAAGAACTACTACTACCAGGAGAAGAACTACTACTACCAGGAGAAGAACTACTACTACCAGGAGAAGAACTACTACTACCAGGAGAAGAACTACTACTACCAGGAGAAGAACTACTACTACCAGGAGAAGAACTACTACTACCAGGAGAAGAACTACTACTACCAGGAGAAGAACTACTACTACCAGGAGAAGAACTACTACTACCAGGAGAAGAACTACTACTACCAGGAGAAGAACTACTACTACCAGGAGAAGAACTACTACTACCAGGAGAAGAACTACTACTACCAGGAGAAGAACTACTACTACCAGGAGAAGAACTACTACTACCAGGAGAAGAACTACTACTACCAGGAGAAGAACTACTACTACCAGGAGAAGAACTACTACTACCAGGAGAAGAACTACTACTACCAGGAGAAGAACTACTACTACCAGGAGAAGAACTACTACTACCAGGAGAAGAACTACTACTACCAGGAGAAGAACTACTACTACCAGGAGAAGAACTACTACTACCAGGAGAAGAACTACTACTACCAGGAGAAGAACTACTACTACCAGGAGAAGAACTACTACTACCAGGAGAAGAACTACTACTACCAGGAGAAGAACTACTACTACCAGGAGAAGAACTACTACTACCAGGAGAAGAACTACTACTACCAGGAGAAGAACTACTACTACCAGGAGAAGAACTACTACTACCAGGAGAAGAACTACTACTACCAGGAGAAGAACTACTACTACCAGGAGAAGAACTACTACTACCAGGAGAAGAACTACTACTACCAGGAGAAGAACTACTACTACCAGGAGAAGAACTACTACTACCAGGAGAAGAACTACTACTACCAGGAGAAGAACTACTACTACCAGGAGAAGAACTACTACTACCAGGAGAAGAACTACTACTACCAGGAGAAGAACTACTACTACCAGGAGAAGAACTACT
>CAXIVS010000712.1:10000-15000 GCA_964035775.1 Osedax frankpressi | reverse complement strand
TTTGACGATAATTATAATTACCGATTGAGCTTATTTAAACAACTGAATGTTTAATTTTAAAAAATTTTTTGTCTCGAAAATTTTTTTTTTTGAGGCCCGTGGGCCTCCTCGCGAAAAAATACGTGTTTTTTTCAATTTTTGACATAGGTGCAGTTGACGACTTTTTTTTTTTTTTTTTTTGTTAGCTACCGATTTTGACTCGTTTTGTTCTAACTAGTGTAAATAGCTATGTCGCAACTTTTTCTTTTCAATTGTTAAAAAGTTATAGGCGGTTGAAAATTTTTTTTTTTTTTTTAGACCTCAATAACTCCTAAAGTAATGCGAATTATATGACCATTCTAACTGTCCGACCTTATATTAATACGAAGATAATTATTTAATTAAAAAAAGTACAATATTTTTTTTGAAAATTTTTTTAGTCGCCGTCAAAGTCAAATTTTCAAAAAATCGAGCTCGAAGCTCCGATTTTTGCGAAAAAAGCTTGTTCACGGGCAAGGGAAAAAAGTATCGTGTTAAGCAGCCGCTTTTTTTTTTTTTTTTTTTCTAAAATGCCGTAATAGGTGGGGAAAATTAAAAAAAATTTTTTTTTCATGGACCCGAATAACTTAGTCAAATTTTTTTAGAATTTTTTTTACAAAAATTAAATCAATTAAAAAAAAAAAAAATCCTGTTATATTACCGCATTTTAAAGGAAAAAAAAAAAAAAAAAAAAACCTTTGCAATTATATATATTTTTTAAAAAATCGAGTTCGACGCTCCGAAATTCGCCAAAAAGAGATTAGATTGGGCATTAAAAAAAGGTTTGTTCAACAGCCGCTATTTTTATAATTTGTTTTCTAAAATGCCGTAATAAGTCGGGAGAATTAAAAAAAAATTTCCATGAAGCCGAATAACTTAGTAAAATTTTTTGTGAATTTTTTTTATAAAATTTGACTAAGTTTTTCGGCTCCATGGAAATTTTTTTTTTTTTAAATCTCCCCACTTATTACGGCATTTTAGAGAAAAAAAAAAAAAAAAAGCGGCTGCTTAACACGATACTTTTTTCCCTTGCCCGTGAGCAAGCTTTTTTCGCAAAAATCGGAGCTTCGAGCTCGATTTTTTGAAAATTTGAGTAGGACGGAGACTAAAAAAATTTTCAAAAAAAATATTGTACTTTTTTTAATTAAATAATTATCTTCGTATTAATATAAGGTCGGACAGTTTGAATGGTCATACAATTCGCATTACTTTAAGAGTTATTGAGGTCTAAAAAAAAAAACAAAAATTCAACCGCCTATAACTTTTTAACAATTGATAAGTAAAAGTTGCGACATAGCTATTTACACTAGTTAGAACAGAACGAATCATAATCCGTAGCTAACTAAAAAAAAAAAAAAAAAGTCGTCAACTGCACCTATGTCAAAAATTGAAAAAAACACGTATTTTTTCGCGAGGAGGCCCACGGGCCTCAAAAAAAAAAATTTTCGAGACAAAAAATTTTTTTTTATTAAATATTCATATTTATTCATATTCAATTTCTCCGATATCCTGAAATAACTCGAATACAAATCGTTCGTAATTGTTTCGGTTTATCGGGGAGTTTTATTTAAACGATACTGAATAATCGTTGATTTTGTACATTAAATTGTATTTAGCAACGCATATTGTATTAACCAACTAAGACGATTAATCATGATATCCTTGGCGGCAGTAACTATGACTCTATTAAGGGTATATGACCTGATAAGTCTATATGAATCCGCCTGAAAAGTGATGACTAGTTACTCGCACATGTGCATACCTGTTGAGCAAGGGTGGCATACGCGTATGCCATCAAGATAATCTCTACCTCTACGTAGCGCCCGCTGGACACAGACCAACGGAGGCGATGTCGTGGTGGAGTGGTAATCCCGGTATTTGTCTATTAAGGGTATTGGCCCGATAAGTCTGTCTGAATCCGCCTGAAAAGTGATGACTAGTTACTCGCACATGTGCATACCTGTTGAGCAAGGGTGGCATACGCGTATGCCATCAAGATAATCTCTACCTCTACGTAGCGCCCGCTGGACACAGACCAACGGAGGCGATGTCGTGGTGGAGTGGTAATCCCGGTATTTGTCTATTAAGGGTATTGGCCCGATAAGTCTGTCTGAATCCGCCTGAAAAGTGATGACTAGTTACTCGCACATGTGCATACCTGTTGAGCAAGGGTGGCATACGCGTATGCCATCAAGATAATCTTTACCTCTACGTAGCGCCCGCTGGACACAGACCAACGGAGGCGATGTCGTGGTGGAGTGGTAATCCCGGTATTTGTCTATTAAGGGTATTGGCCCGATAAGTCTGTCTGAATCCGCCTGAAAAGTGATGACTAGTTACTCGCACATGTGCATACCTGTTGAGCAAGGGTGGCATACGCGTATGCCATCAAGATAATCTCTACCTCTACGTAGCGCCCGCTGGACACAGACCAACGGAGGCGATGTCGTGGTGGAGTGGTAATCCCGGTATTTGTCTATTAAGGGTATTGGCCCGATAAGTCTGTCTGAATCCGCCTGAAAAGTGATGACTAGTTACTCGCACATGTGCATACCTGTTGAGCAAGGGTGGCATACGCGTATGCCATCAAGATAATCTTTACCTCTACGTAGCGCCCGCTGGACACAGACCAACGGAGGCGATGTCGTGGTGGAGTGGTAATCCCGGTATTTGTCTATTAAGGGTATTGGCCCGATAAGTCTGTCTGAATCCGCCTGAAAAGTGATGACTAGTTACTCGCACATGTGCATACCTGTTGAGCAAGGGTGGCATACGCGTATGCCATCAAGATAATCTCTACCTCTACGTAGCGCCCGCTGGACACAGACCAACGGAGGCGATGTCGTGGTGGAGTGGTAATCCCGGTATTTGTCTATTAAGGTTATTCAAGCCTGCACGGTCTTTCGGATCGGTAATTTTGTTGAGCCTGCCCGAGGCGCATCGGGACTGGAAAGGAGCGTTATGCCTACTCGAGACGACGCTCGTGAAAAGGTGAAAAGGCTGTTTGAGAACCGCGCCAAAGGTGTTGATTGATATAGACAGCAGGGCGGTGGCCATAGAAGTCGGAATCCGCTAAGGAGTGTGTAACAACTCACCTGCCGAATCAACTAGCCCTTAAAATGAAAGCCGCGGTAACGATATTCTTATGCCGGTGATGAAGCGATATGATTTCTACGCAGTGCTCCGAATGTAAAAGTAATGAAATTCAACCGAACAAGGGTAAACGGCGGGAGTAAATACGATTAAGGTTATCGAAATCTAACATTGTGAACAACGAGCGTAGAGACTAACGTGCGGGTACAAGTTTAACGGAATTTCTATCGAAGATCATACGAATACTATGAGTTTAACGTTAACGTTAACGTTAACGTTAACGTTAACGTTAACGTTAACAGACAAAGTTTAATATCGAGGACCCGAAGACGAAGTTTAATATCGAGGACCCGAAGACGAAGTTTAATATCGAGAACCCGAAGACGAAGTTTAATATCGAGGACCCGAAGACGAAGTTTAATATCGAGAACCCGAAGACGAAGTTTAATATCGAGGACCCGAAGACGAAGTTTAATATCGAGGACTCGAAGACGAAGTTGAATTAATTGGTGAAAGTTGATTGCGGGTGTTATTAAATTTACTTTAATAATACACATTTCAGCCGAAACCAAACCCTGAGCATTAAAATACAAAACATTTTAAATTTTGATGCTTCGGGGGGGGGTGGGGGTGATATTTTTTTAAATATTTATTATAAGGTTTTTATGTCGGGTTTTTTTTACGACCATAAAAATTAATAAAATATTTACAAATACAAAAATTAAAAAAAATTTTAAGGATACAAAAAATTTACGAGTTAAAAAATTTACAAGTAAAAAATTTTTACAAGTTCGAAAATTTTTATAATTGCGAAAAATTAATAAAATATTTACAAATACAAAAATTAAAAAAAATTTAAGGATACAAAAATTTTACGAGTTAAAAAATTTACAAGTAAAAAATTTTTACAAGTTCGAAAATTTTTATAATTGCGAAAAATTAATAAAATATTTACAAATACAAAAATTTTAAAAAAATTTACAAGTAAAAAATTTTTACAAGTTCGAAAAGTTTTATAATTACGAAAAATTAAGAACATTTTTTTTAGAGTCAAAATTTTTCGAATTTTCACAATTAATAAAATATTCACGTGTACAAAAATGTTAAAAATATCCAACTTTGAAAATTTTCACAAATCAGAAATAATTATAAAATGTTCGGAAGTACTTTACGTATAAAAAACCATTTCACCATGATAAAATCATAGTGAAATGGTTAAAATTTTTAGATAATCAAAGCTAGTCAAAACAATTTTCATTTGTATCAATGCAATTTTTACTTATGCAAGTAAATCAAACCAATTCACCGTGATATAATCGCAGTGGAAAGGTTTATTATTTCACCAATAAGCAAATAATTAATTAGGCAAACCTAACTAATCGAAGAGAAAACTATTTTGATTTCGCATATAGGCAACGAATTAATTAGGCGAACCTAACTATTCGTGTTCTGAGACGGACTAAGAGTTTTCAACTCGGTAAACAATTAATTAGGCAAACCTAACTAATCGAAGAGAAAACTATTTTGATTTCGCATATAGGCAACGAATTAATTAGGCGAACCTAACTATTCGTGTTCTGAGACGGACTAAGAGTTTTCAACTCGGTAAACAATTAATTAGGCAAACCTAACTAATCGAAGAGAAAACTATTTTGATTTCGCATATAGGCAACGAATTAATTAGGCGAACCTAACTATTCGTGTTCTGAGACGGACTAAGAGTTTTCAACTCGGTAAACAATTAATTAGGCAAAACTAACTAATCGAAGAGAAAACTATTTTGATTTCGCATATAGGCAACGAATTAATTAGGCGAACCTAACTATTCGTGTTCTGAGACGGACTAAGAGTTTTCAACTCGGTAAACAATTAATTAGGCAAACCTAACT
>CAXIVS010000711.1:17500-18688 GCA_964035775.1 Osedax frankpressi | reverse complement strand
ATAGAAGTCGGAATCCGCTAAGGAGTGTGTAACAACTCACCTGCCGAATCAACTAGCCCTTAAAATGAAAGCCGCGGTAACGATATTCTTATGCCGGTGATGAAGCGATATGATTTCTACGCAGTGCTCCGAATGTAAAAGTAATGAAATTCAACCGAACAAGGGTAAACGGCGGGAGTAAATACGATTAAGGTTATCGAAATCTAACATTGTGAACAACGAGCGTAGAGACTAACGTGCGGGTACAAGTTTAACGGAATTTCTATCGAAGATCATACGAATACTATGAGTTTAACGTTAACGTTAACGTTAACGTTAACGTTAACGTTAACGTTAACAGACAAAGTTTAATATCGAGGACCCGAAGACGAAGTTTAATATCGAGGACCCGAAGACGAAGTTTAATATCGAGAACCCGAAGACGAAGTTTAATATCGAGGACCCGAAGACGAAGTTTAATATCGAGAACCCGAAGACGAAGTTTAATATCGAGGACCCGAAGACGAAGTTTAATATCGAGGACTCGAAGACGAAGTTGAATTAATTGGTGAAAGTTGATTGCGGGTGTTATTAAATTTACTTTAATAATACACATTTCAGCCGAAACCAAACCCTGAGCATTAAAATACAAAACATTTTAAATTTTGATGCTTCGGGGGGGGGTGGGGGTGATATTTTTTTAAATATTTATTATAAGGTTTTTATGTCGGGTTTTTTTTACGACCATAAAAATTAATAAAATATTTACAAATACAAAAATTAAAAAAAATTTTAAGGATACAAAAAATTTACGAGTTAAAAAATTTACAAGTAAAAAATTTTTACAAGTTCGAAAATTTTTATAATTGCGAAAAATTAATAAAATATTTACAAATACAAAAATTAAAAAAAATTTAAGGATACAAAAATTTTACGAGTTAAAAAATTTACAAGTAAAAAATTTTTACAAGTTCGAAAATTTTTATAATTGCGAAAAATTAATAAAATATTTACAAATACAAAAATTTTAAAAAAATTTACAAGTAAAAAATTTTTACAAGTTCGAAAAGTTTTATAATTACGAAAAATTAAGAACATTTTTTTTAGAGTCAAAATTTTTCGAATTTTCACAATTAATAAAATATTCACGTGTACAAAAATGTTAAAAATATCCAACTTTGAAAATTTTCACAAATCAGAAATAATTAT
>CAXIVS010000711.1:2500-7500 GCA_964035775.1 Osedax frankpressi | reverse complement strand
AACAACTGAATGTTTAATTTTAAAAAATTTTTTGTCTCGAAATTTTTTTTTTTTGAGGCCCGTGGGCCTCCTCGCGAAAAAATACGTGTTTTTTTCAATTTTTGACATAGGTGCAGTTGACGACTTTTTTTTTTTTTTTTTTGTTAGCTACCGATTTTGACTCGTTTTGTTCTAACTAGTGTAAATAGCTATGTCGCAACTTTTTCTTTTCAATTGTTAAAAAGTTATAGGCGGTTGAAAATTTTTTTTTTTTTTTTTAGACCTCAATAACTCCTAAAGTAATGCGAATTATATGACCATTCTAACTGTCCGACCTTATATTAATACGAAGATAATTATTTAATTAAAAAAAGTACAATATTTTTTTTGAAAATTTTTTTAGTCGCCGTCAAAGTCAAATTTTCAAAAAATCGAGCTCGAAGCTCCGATTTTTGCGAAAAAAGCTTGTTCACGGGCAAGGGAAAAAAGTATCGTGTTAAGCAGCCGCTTTTTTTTTTTTTTTTTTCTAAAATGCCGTAATAGGTGGGGAAAATTAAAAAAAAATTTTTTTTCATGGACCCGAATAACTTAGTCAAATTTTTTTAGAATTTTTTTTACAAAAATTAAATCAATTAAAAAAAAAAAAAATCCTGTTATATTACCGCATTTTAAAGGAAAAAAAAAAAAAAAAAAAAAAACCTTTGCAATTATATATATTTTTTAAAAAATCGAGTTCGACGCTCCGAAATTCGCCAAAAAGAGATTAGATTGGGCATTAAAAAAAGGTTTGTTCAACAGCCGCTATTTTTATAATTTGTTTTCTAAAATGCCGTAATAAGTCGGGAGAATTAAAAAAAAATTTCCATGAAGCCGAATAACTTAGTAAAATTTTTTGTGAATTTTTTTTATAAAATTTGACTAAGTTTTTCGGCTCCATGGAAATTTTTTTTTTTTTAAATCTCCCCACTTATTACGGCATTTTAGAGAAAAAAAAAAAAAAAAAGCGGCTGCTTAACACGATACTTTTTTCCCTTGCCCGTGAAAGCTTTTTTCGCAAAAATCGGAGCTTCGAGCTCGATTTTTTGAAAATTTGAGTAGGACGGAGACTAAAAAAATTTTCAAAAAAAATATTGTACTTTTTTTAATTAAATAATTATCTTCGTATTAATATAAGGTCGGACAGTTTGAATGGTCATACAATTCGCATTACTTTAAGAGTTATTGAGGTCTAAAAAAAAAAAACAAAAATTCAACCGCCTATAACTTTTTAACAATTGATAAGTAAAAGTTGCGACATAGCTATTTACACTAGTTAGAACAGAACGAATCATAATCCGTAGCTAACTAAAAAAAAAAAAAAAAAAAGTCGTCAACTGCACCTATGTCAAAAATTGAAAAAAACACGTATTTTTTCGCGAGGAGGCCCACGGGCCTCAAAAAAAAAAATTTTCGAGACAAAAAATTTTTTTTTATTAAATATTCATATTTATTCATATTCAATTTCTCCGATATCCTGAAATAACTCGAATACAAATCGTTCGTAATTGTTTCGGTTTATCGGGGAGTTTTATTTAAACGATACTGAATAATCGTTGATTTTGTACATTAAATTGTATTTAGCAACGCATATTGTATTAACCAACTAAGACGATTAATCATGATATCCTTGGCGGCAGTAACTATGACTCTATTAAGGGTATATGACCTGATAAGTCTATATGAATCCGCCTGAAAAGTGATGACTAGTTACTCGCACATGTGCATACCTGTTGAGCAAGGGTGGCATACGCGTATGCCATCAAGATAATCTCTACCTCTACGTAGCGCCCGCTGGACACAGACCAACGGAGGCGATGTCGTGGTGGAGTGGTAATCCCGGTATTTGTCTATTAAGGGTATTGGCCCGATAAGTCTGTCTGAATCCGCCTGAAAAGTGATGACTAGTTACTCGCACATGTGCATACCTGTTGAGCAAGGGTGGCATACGCGTATGCCATCAAGATAATCTCTACCTCTACGTAGCGCCCGCTGGACACAGACCAACGGAGGCGATGTCGTTGGTGGAGTGGTAATCCCGGTATTTGTCTATTAAGGGTATTGGCCCGATAAGTCTGTCTGAATCCGCCTGAAAAGTGATGACTAGTTACTCGCACATGTGCATACCTGTTGAGCAAGGGTGGCATACGCGTATGCCATCAAGATAATCTTTACCTCTACGTAGCGCCCGCTGGACACAGACCAACGGAGGCGATGTCGTGGTGGAGTGGTAATCCCGGTATTTGTCTATTAAGGGTATTGGCCCGATAAGTCTGTCTGAATCCGCCTGAAAAGTGATGACTAGTTACTCGCACATGTGCATACCTGTTGAGCAAGGGTGGCATACGCGTATGCCATCAAGATAATCTCTACCTCTACGTAGCGCCCGCTGGACACAGACCAACGGAGGCGATGTCGTGGTGGAGTGGTAATCCCGGTATTTGTCTATTAAGGGTATTGGCCCGATAAGTCTGTCTGAATCCGCCTGAAAAGTGATGACTAGTTACTCGCACATGTGCATACCTGTTGAGCAAGGGTGGCATACGCGTATGCCATCAAGATAATCTTTACCTCTACGTAGCGCCCGCTGGACACAGACCAACGGAGGCGATGTCGTGGTGGAGTGGTAATCCCGGTATTTGTCTATTAAGGGTATTGGCCCGATAAGTCTGTCTGAATCCGCCTGAAAAGTGATGACTAGTTACTCGCACATGTGCATACCTGTTGAGCAAGGGTGGCATACGCGTATGCCATCAAGATAATCTCTACCTCTACGTAGCGCCCGCTGGACACAGACCAACGGAGGCGATGTCGTGGTGGAGTGGTAATCCCGGTATTTGTCTATTAAGGTTATTCAAGCCTGCACGGTCTTTCGGATCGGTAATTTTGTTGAGCCTGCCCGAGGCGCATCGGGACTGGAAAGGAGCGTTATGCCTACTCGAGACGACGCTCGTGAAAAGGTGAAAAGGCTGTTTGAGAACCGCGCCAAAGGTGTTGATTGATATAGACAGCAGGGCGGTGGCCATAGAAGTCGGAATCCGCTAAGGAGTGTGTAACAACTCACCTGCCGAATCAACTAGCCCTTAAAATGAAAGCCGCGGTAACGATATTCTTATGCCGGTGATGAAGCGATATGATTTCTACGCAGTGCTCCGAATGTAAAAGTAATGAAATTCAACCGAACAAGGGTAAACGGCGGGAGTAAATACGATTAAGGTTATCGAAATCTAACATTGTGAACAACGAGCGTAGAGACTAACGTGCGGGTACAAGTTTAACGGAATTTCTATCGAAGATCATACGAATACTATGAGTTTAACGTTAACGTTAACGTTAACGTTAACGTTAACGTTAACGTTAACAGACAAAGTTTAATATCGAGGACCCGAAGACGAAGTTTAATATCGAGGACCCGAAGACGAAGTTTAATATCGAGAACCCGAAGACGAAGTTTAATATCGAGGACCCGAAGACGAAGTTTAATATCGAGAACCCGAAGACGAAGTTTAATATCGAGGACCCGAAGACGAAGTTTAATATCGAGGACTCGAAGACGAAGTTGAATTAATTGGTGAAAGTTGATTGCGGGTGTTATTAAATTTACTTTAATAATACACATTTCAGCCGAAACCAAACCCTGAGCATTAAAATACAAAACATTTTAAATTTTGATGCTTCGGGGGGGGGTGGGGGTGATATTTTTTTAAATATTTATTATAAGGTTTTTATGTCGGGTTTTTTTTACGACCATAAAAATTAATAAAATATTTACAAATACAAAAATTAAAAAAAATTTTAAGGATACAAAAAATTTACGAGTTAAAAAATTTACAAGTAAAAAATTTTTACAAGTTCGAAAATTTTTATAATTGCGAAAAATTAATAAAATATTTACAAATACAAAAATTAAAAAAAATTTAAGGATACAAAAATTTTACGAGTTAAAAAATTTACAAGTAAAAAATTTTTACAAGTTCGAAAATTTTTATAATTGCGAAAAATTAATAAAATATTTACAAATACAAAAATTTTAAAAAAATTTACAAGTAAAAAATTTTTACAAGTTCGAAAAGTTTTATAATTACGAAAAATTAAGAACATTTTTTTTAGAGTCAAAATTTTTCGAATTTTCACAATTAATAAAATATTCACGTGTACAAAAATGTTAAAAATATCCAACTTTGAAAATTTTCACAAATCAGAAATAATTATAAAATGTTCGGAAGTACTTTACGTATAAAAAACCATTTCACCATGATAAAATCATAGTGAAATGGTTAAAATTTTTAGATAATCAAAGCTAGTCAAAACAATTTTCATTTGTATCAATGCAATTTTTACTTATGCAAGTAAATCAAACCAATTCACCGTGATATAATCGCAGTGGAAAGGTTTATTATTTCACCAATAAGCAAATAATTAATTAGGCAAACCTAACTAATCGAAGAGAAAACTATTTTGATTTCGCATATAGGCAACGAATTAATTAGGCGAACCTAACTATTCGTGTTCTGAGACGGACTAAGAGTTTTCAACTCGGTAAACAATTAATTAGGCAAACCTAACTAATCGAAGAGAAAACTATTTTGATTTCGCATATAGGCAACGAATTAATTAGGCGAACCTAACTATTCGTGTTCTGAGACGGACTAAGAGTTTTCAACTCGGTAAACAATTAATTAGGCAAACCTAACTAATCGAAGAGAAAACTATTTTGATTTCGCATATAGGCAACGAATTAATTAGGCGAACCTAACTATTCGTGTTCTGAGACGGACTAAGAGTTTTCAACTCGGTAAACAATTAATTAGGCAAAACTAACTAATCGAAGAGAAAACTATTTTGATTTCGCATATAGGCAACGAATTAATTAGGCGAACCTAACTATTCGTGTTCTGAGACGGACTAAGAGTTTTCAACTCGGTAAACAATTAATTAGGCAAACCTAACTAATCGAAGAGAAAACTATTTTGATTTCGCATATA
>CAXIVS010000710.1:0-12172 GCA_964035775.1 Osedax frankpressi | reverse complement strand
GATGCATATATAAATGTATATGTGGCGCTGTGGAATAGTTTAATTATACTTTTTAAAATATATATTAAAGTATCTGCATATGAAATTACTTTAATTATTTATCAGCCAGTAAAATAAAGTTGCACAGATAAATGAATATAAAATTACAAATTCTTGAAATTTATTATAAAATAATTATTATTATGAAATTTTAAGTATTTTAATACAAAATAGTATAGTATGTATGTGATTTATATTCGCAAATTTATATATAGATAACATTGTTTTCCATAATTTTCTATTGAATATTTATTAAAATTTTCATGTAGACATCCTTCATGTATCATTATCTATATATATTAATATGTAAATTTTAAAATTAAATTAATTCACATGAATTATTAATTGTATGTTAATTTTATTGTTAATTTATAGGTTAATACAATATTATATATATTTCAATTTAATTTAATTTATGTAATTATTTTTTATTTACCGATGTAGTGTTGTGTACTAATATACGTATCATATAACATCTTCCGTAGCATGTTGTAAAATCTATGTATTATTATTAAAACTATATTAGATGATATATTCTTTATACGTGATGTAAATTATATAATTCATGTAGGTAATTTGATATTTTACTAATTCAGATCATGATCATAGTTAATGATAAATCAAATTATTGTAATTCAGGAATTATGAGATATAAGTATTTGTGAGTAAATTTAATAAGATATTTTAAGAATTGTAAACATATACAATATGTTATAAGAATATATAGATTATAATAGATATAAAAACTACGCATTTCTTTATTTTTTAAAAATAATATGGTTAATAACTATTATTTATTATCTATTTTATAACTATTTTCAATATTAATATGTATACAAAAAAAAGTAATACACATAATCTAGTATTACTCATAGTATTTTACATTATGTTTGCAATACATAATCTTGCAATACATAAACTTCTAACTAAGTTACTAGAAATACTTTGTATCATATAAATATACTTCATAATACAGTTATAAAATATTAATTTATATTAATGTAGTCGTTTAATTATATAATGCATGCTGTATATAGTTCAATTACACATTATAATTAGATGAAGTATAAAAATAATAAACATTCATATTGGAAATTTAAAATTTAATTATGTAACATCACACTTAAAAAATAAAATATTTTTTTATTGTATACATAATATATTAATGATGAACTAATTTATAAAAAATGTATTATTATTTTTTAAATTTTTATCAAGTGTTTAAAAAATATCAGGAATATAATACAATACATATATAGCTAGATTGAACAAACAATTTAATTATCATAGAATGTTAGAATATGTATTCTATTATTTTTTTTACCATATACGCATTAATAAGGAAAGATTAAAATATACTAAATATAAACAAAATAGAAAATTTAAAATTAAAAATGTATGAAGATATTTATAGTGACGCATATTTACTAATAAATATGGCAATATGTCCAATTAAAAAATGTATGAATATTATAATTTCCATGGCTTTAGAGTTTACTAAAAAATTTAATATAAAGAATAATAATAAAATATATTATAACGTTGTTTATTGCATAGATTTGAATCCAATGCACTTTTGAGGGGTATCCCTTCTTTTATGCAAACTCGGCAAATCGGTAAAAAATCAGCAACTGTAAAGTTAAATAATAATATATCTTATGATATTTTCATATCCATGTGTATTAAATTACAATGGTAAAATCTGAGGTAAATTATTTTAATTATTAATATGTACGACGCAAATCAACACGCTCATATCGTCTATGATATTAGCAAAATGTTATCTAAGTTTGTACGAATATTATAATATATGAACTATATAATATAAATTATATTGCATCCCAAATTATGATATAATATTTTATTTTTCCTATGGTAAATTATGAAGTATAATTTTTATTAACATGCAGTATTAATCAATATTTCAATAACGCATTTCTGAAAAAATCATCATATAATCATACATATAGTATTAGTATATAGTATATATATATAATATTATATATGGTTAAGTTATACATATTTAAAGATATTATTAAATATAAGTTATACCTTTATTTTTAATAAAATCATGATATACCAGATGAATATTACATTTATCGGCCATGCAAAACTTTGTATGTCGATAACGCCAACGAACTGTTAAAATTATATATCAACATATTAATGATTTATATTTATGATTATATTTATGATTATATATATATATATATGTATATATGTGTGTGTGTTTGTGTGTGTGTATGTGTGCGTTGTTTGTGTTTCACGAAGTGATATACTTTCAATAGTAGTTGTAAACGATACTATTTTAAAAGACCTACCTTATTTTAGATTGTATAATATATCGTCGATATATTTTATAAAATGTTTTAATTAATATATTTTAGTTGGTGATTTTGGTAGTACTATTATTGTTTATGATTTATAAAATTAACATATACTTAAATACAATTTTTAAAACTATTATATACATAAAATATATTATAATATATGTTTATCATTTATTTTATATTAATCATTTTTAAATTGATTTTCAAAAAATTGTTTTAATTAAATGAACATAAAATACTAAAAATATAGTTAAACACTTATATTAGTTCCATATTTGAGATATTTATCTTAAATATTAAAATATTTTAATTTTTTAGATATAATTTTACTTTTATCATTAATTATCATAATTATAGTAATAATGATATTATTATATTTACAATCGAGTACTTTTTAACAATTGATATTATTTGTTATTTTATTTTATTTTTACTATTTTATTATATATTGAAATCCACCACAAATATTATATATATACACACATTCATGATATTATTATATATATTACATACTTTTTCAGTGAATATTAATTATATTTTTACGATAACATGCAGTTATATAGAAATGTAAATCGTATTGGTGAATTTCTAGATTTATTAGAATTCTAGACTCATTGAAGAAGAAGAATGTATATTTAGTTATGGAATAATATAATTAATTTACAATTAAAAACTATATTATTATTATTTAGTTATTTGTAAAATTCATAATTTATAAAAATAAATTAAATAATAAAAAATACTTAGGTTAAAATTCTTTGATTCGAATTTATCTTTGGCGTTCTTTGAATGTTTATAATCACATCCTCTCTTGATAATAACCTATAAAGTTAACTAATAATATTATAATAATATATAAATATACATATATATATACATATATATATATATATATATATATATATATATATATATATATATGTATATTATAATATATTTATTATAGTTAAATATATTACAGCATATAATAAACAGCGATATTACATAAATATTATTATATTTTTATAATCATTTAATATTGAAGTTACATAACACTCCCTATGTTTAATTCGTTAACCTGATCAACTATTAAGGATTCTAGATTAGAATGGTATTTGTTTAATTCAGAGTGTAAATAGTATATTTCAACTTCGGTATAACATTGGGAACTGCCGCACTGAGTTAGTTGTAGCTTCGACTTCATAAAACATATTAGTGATTTGTCAATGTTATTGATATCTGACACATTTCCTATTTTTGATTCGCATAAAATACAAAAATGATCCTTTTTACTATATAAATTATATTAATATTTTAATATTCGTTATATATAAATATATACGCTTGTAACTATATTTATAGATTTTTTTGAAACTAATCAAATATACTTTATATCTATTTTACTATTGAAAATTAAAATATATATTTAAAGTTTATTTTTATTAAAACTTATTTATCAAATGTTTGGTCGGAATAGAAATATTATTACAAATAAATATATAAAAATAGTAGATTTTTTGTTTATTTAATATGTTTTAATTTTTATTTTCTAATCTAACAATTAAAGTAAATATTTAATGTTTAGTTAAACATGATATTAGTTATATAATTTAACTATGTATAATTATTAGATAATTGATAATAACTATTATAATTATAATACTTATAATATACTTTACTTATAATTATAATGAAATACGCATTAATATTGTAATGAGTTTAATAAATAACAATTTTATGTTTCTCATTTTAGAGAGAAAAAATAAAATTTCGAAAAATACATTTTCTGAGATTTCGCCAACTTATAAAAACTATCTTCAGATTATTTATACGTATTTCGAGCGATTCTATTTTTCTGTATCATATTTCTGGAATAAATTCTGAAGACTCAAACTTTCAAAATATTTTCCGTTTTTAAAATACATATAATATATTTTCGAACAATCGTGGAATTAATTAATTTGAATAGTGTTGTTTTTAACCGTCATCTTACAATCAACGTATTCCCAAAACATTCTTATTAGATAGTAGTTTATAAAAAAATCGTCATACATAAATATTCACCTATAACCTTTCGTTAAATAAATCCCAACATTAAATTTTATTATACCGCATGAATTGAATTAATTGAAAACATTATTTATACAAATAATAGCAAATAGATTTGTTCTTGTTTTTGTTTTAAAGATAATACAAATAATTACATAAGTGAATTAAATGATATCAAATCAGTTAGAGGACTCACATATTTGGGCACATAAATATGTGATGGGAGTAGTTTTGGAACATCAGAAAAGATAAAGAGGACAATGGCAATCCAAGATCTTGTATTGAGCATAGTAGTTGGTTTTCACGGCCTTCTTAGGTGTTTTTATGGAATTACATCATCTCAAAGGTAGAGGAAGGTTATTTCATAAAATTGGCGTAAAACACTAAATCTTCTTTTACCATAAATATCAAGATTACATATTTTGATTTGATAGTAGCAAACTGTTACTAGCTCTTAATCGGCTGGTATGTTCCTTTAGTTTAATAATATCATAAAGGTAGTATGGATTTTTAGAGTATAGTGCAGTATAAGTTAAACATAGTATTCTATACGCTGAATAATTTCTCATTTCAAGCCTAGTGATTTTAATATTCTGTCATATGGTCTTTTCATTTAAAACCATATATCATTCTTACTATAATTCATAAATACGATTTAAATCATTTATTTTAGATTTAGTTATACTTTAATATATAGAATTACAGTGGTTTAAATTTAATATAATATAAGATAATAATATTGAGAGATCATTTTAAAATTATGAAATGACATTAATTTTCTTATTTTTTTTATCTTATATAGGTGACCTTATGTATGTGTTCATCTATAATGAAACCCAGCTATGTTACGCTCTTAGAAGGTTCTACAGTTACATTATAAATTAAATATATAGGAAATTCATTCTGTTTTAAATTTTGTGTATTGTTAATCAATTGTGTATAATCATTATTTAATTGTAAATTGTTATTGATTAGCCAGTTGCGTATATTATTAGTACAATAAATGAGAGATGAGTTATCATTGTTATTTAGTAGTAGAGTTATAGACAATCATTTTGAAATTGTGATGAAATTATATTATCTTCTAATGGTGATAATATACTTCCTGTGAAATCTTTAATATTTATTTTATTGATCTATATTTATTAACCTTACCATAGGTACATTTTCTTAATAATGATATTAAATCCAGTATATTTGAATTGCACTAGGCTGCAATAAGTGGTTTATTCACATGTTGTTTGTATTATTATATAACGTACGCCGTGCGTCGTACGGTGACATTGAGGCATTAAGTGCTATCCTATTAAGTTAGTTACATTGTAAGTGTATTCATAAGACTCAGTCCCTAATAAAAAGATTTATTAACAATGATAGAATTTATATAAATCATTACCCGTTATGCGAACATAGTCAAATTTTATTAAATCATCTAGCGGGTGATTCCGTTTAGAGATGAAACTCAGAGATAGTTCAGTATATCTATTAAATCGGAAGTCATATTAAATCCTCTGTTCGATACAGTTGCTATAGATGACGTACCACCGAGGACATTATTTCAATAACCGCGTATAGTATGATAGTGCATCTATATATACTTGGCGAACAGTATATAGATATTTTTCAAGATTATGAATTGGTGTCTGGATGTATATATACTAAATCTCAGCGATAATTATGTCTTATTATGATATCGCAGTGGTAGTAGAAATGAGTTACAACGCTGATAACATTCGTAGATTCTATGATCTGTGAAAGATTGGCCGAGTTAACCAAATAGTTCAGGTTGACAAACTATTACTGAACTTCACATTCCGATAACTTAAGGCTGAATGTAATAAATTACCCTTAAATATAAGTACACTGATACCAGATCCTCGAGCCAAATAAATAATGGAACTGGGATTGGGTCCTATATTCAAACACTGAATTCATCTCCAGATTTGATACCGTCTCCATTATCTAGACCTATTACCATTGAGATTCATTTATATGATGGGCACGTACCACAATCACTACTAGTATATACATATAATGCTATACTTATTGCTACTACTACTGTATATAACACGAATAATTACTAATCGTCCGATCTATTGAAAAGTTATGTGCATCCAATACGGAAATTCCAGCCATTATGGGAATAATTGTCCCTCACTACAGAATTCACATATTTTGCAAACCGCTCGGGAAACGAGTCGCTTCTTCAATCGAGGTAAATAGATTTAGAAAGCAACAATTAGCTCGTTATCTAGATGTAGTCGTTTCAAATGTGATGGAAGGCTGATGGAAGTCATTTACCCTATAGGATAAATGACTTATATGTGTAGGGTATGTGGATTTGCAATTTAATATATTAAATATGCCTTTAGATCATGTAGGGTTTCTGGTGTTACGTAATAATATGTATCTAATTATATACTGGGTATCAATATATTTCGTACTATTGCTACTTTATATGAAGAAAGATAAATTCCTCTAGATAGTATATGGAATATCATATTACATATGTATAGTGGTAGTAGCGAAGGAGTTTAAACCTTGCTTCTTACAAACAATTATTGTTGCCGGTTTGCAGTCAACAAATATATTGAAAATATATTGAAGCCGATATATCCCATGCACGAGACGATAGATTACCCATATAGTTTAATTATTTATTCAGTCTAGATGCCTATTTTCGAGGTGGAATTCGTATATACTGGACAGTATAAAAATGTGTCCGGTAAAACAGCACGAATACGATGCTATCTTCAGTTTAGTTAAGGAATATCATGGGATATTCAGCGAAGTGAACATGATGTCGATTTCGTGGCAATGTTAAGCATACTATTAGCTACACGACGATCGTCCGGTGAAGTTACTCTATAGACAAATCTCTCCTAACCAGTGGTCAAAAGTTAAAGTATATGTAAATGTTCATATTGAGGTCGATATTATTACACATAGTTGCTCTCCGTGTAGTGTGGCTCGAGAGCTAATTAAGAACAAATCAGAAGCCAGAAGAGTATGTTTATATTTTAGAGGTCTAAATGCCAGAACTGTTAGGGATGCGTATCCGCCTCCCCGAATAGATAAAGCATTAGACATCGTAGCTAGATGCTCTAAAAAGATCAACCATGTTTTTTACATATGATTTAGCTAAATGTTTTTTTCCAATGCGCAATTATAGACGATGCTATTAAACTACCTTCGGCGCGAATTCTCGTGGACTGTATTAATTTACTCAAATTCCGATTGGACTGTGAGTTCTTTCTCACTCCTGATGTAATCACGATTAGCAAGTGGAACATTTCGAGACCTTGATTTTATATATCGACGATATATTTGTATTTTCTTAAGAAAATACTAACCAGTGAAGTAGGCAGTATAAGGATACTTCGAACTGGGTTAGCATCATTATTTTCATTAATTGTAGTTGATATATATATATATATATATATTTATATATATTTATGAATATGTATAATATTACCATGCAATACATTGACTATATAACATTGAGGTGTAAATGAATATATAAATATATTGTAGATTATCCATATTATTAGTTATTGATTTTAAGTTACAATTAATTTAGTAAATATAAATTTACATTTATTATTTAAAATATATATTTAAATATCTAAAAATTAATTATAATATATAATATATTTTATTATTTAATTAATTATATTATATTTACCAATATCACAATCTATAACTACATCTGTTTTTAATCTAAATAATACATTACTAAAAAACTACGGTCCTATTTCTAAACTTCCTTTTCTATCTAAAATATTCGAAAAAGTCATTGAACAACTTATTAAATATGTACAGAAAATTAACTATATCCTATAAATCAATGTGCATATCGCAAAAATCCTTGTACAGAAACTGCAATAATATTCATATATTTAATGATACATTTAATGCGATAAATAATGGAAATAATGTACAACTCGTGTTACTAGAATATGTCATCATTCCTCTTTGCGAAGATGTAATTCCATAGAAACATTTAAGAATGCAGTAAAAACATCTACTATAGTATATATGCTCAACGTGAGATCTTAGATGATATCATTTAATTCACTTATGACATTATTTGTACTCTCTTTATAATACAAATTAATACATCTATTTGTTATTTTGTGTATAAATAAACTTTTCAATTCAATGAATAAATGGATGGATGGATGGATAGATGGATGGATTGATAGATGGATGGATGGATGGATGGATGAATGGATGAATGGATGAATGGATGAATGGATGAATGGATGAATGGATGAATGGATGAATGGATGGATGGAATGAATCTGGAATTCATGCATGCATAGATGGACGGATATATATATATATATATTAAAAATAAATATATTGGTAACATTATAGACAACATTTATTTATTACATCTAATAATTGGTAATTAATTATCTAACATATATTAACGAAACTTATATTCATATTATATTTACATTTTTACATTTAAAATAAAATAAATAATGAACTATTAATTATTAACATAAATGTATATAGGCATGAATAAGATATATTTGAATTATGATGACTTTTAATACTATTGTTAGAATCTGTTGTGTATAATTAATGTAAACTAAACGAGTAATATTATATTTACTATAAAACATTATATATTTACTGTTTTTAATATCATATCAATATATATTACAAATTTAGTTAAATTCTTTGATAAAAGCGATGAAGTAATATGTAGATCAAATGCGGATTGTGAACATTTTTAATATTCAACTTGTGAGAGAGACTATTGCTCTTTCGTTCAAATGTTTAAGCTGGTTAAGGGTGGATATTTAATACGTTATTATAAATTATGATATGACTAAGTTGTATTAATATTTTGTTAGGGATGTTAAACTCTTTATTTAGGATATCATTATCTGGATATCATGAACACAATGATAGCAATGAACACAATGAGCCTACACATTCTAGCATAGGGTAGTTTCTCAATTTTCATTTTTGCTTCCGATTTTATATTAGAAATTGAGTCCGCTATAATATAAATAACACATGTAGAGCTATTATAATTAATGATGATATTTCGCTTTAATTTGTACAATGAAGTATACCCGATATCGTTAATTGATGATGACTCAAGGAATGTTGTAATGATTTCTTGAATTTTTCTGTCTCTCTCTCTCTTTATCTCAATTTTTTTTTGTTTTTTTTTTAAATTTATCCCATTTATTAAAGCAAATTAATTATAAGAAAATATAGGGAAAGTGCCATAACGTAGCAAGGGAGGGGCTTGAGGTATGAAGACGATCACAGCAGTCCATGTCGGCAGTAGTTTCGGTAGAGGTCTAGTCGGCCAGCAAGTGTTCGGATGCTCAGCATCTCAATTTATTTCTTTGTTAGACCGATTGCTAGTAAGTCGTTAGCGGAAAGTGTAGATGGCACGCCTTGCTAGTTCCAGCATGATGAGATAAACACAACCTTTGTTCGATTTGTTACACGTTTTGCGTAGGCAGTTATATCGGGGGTATTGTAGTAGGATGTTTTCTGTATGTAATTTGCATCAATGTCAATAGTGTCTGTAGATATCTGTGTGTCAATAATATATGCTGTATCTGAGTTTATTTTGTAAGTTAGTATGTCTGGTTTTCGTAATCCATTAGTCGTGAGTATATATGGTTCTAGTATTGTTATATAGTTGTGTTTATTCAAGTATTGTATTAGTAATTTATTTATGTAGTTATGTCTGTGGATTCTACTATTATAATTATAGTTGCATGTTTGCATTATATGATTTAGGTGATCGTATTTATAATTGCATCCTTTCATTAAACAGTTAGTATTAGTATCTGGAAACATACGCTTAGCCCTATACTTAGTATATAATAGATTGTGTTTTAGTTTAAAAGAGTCTATATAATCGCGCCCTAAGATCGTAGCGCGCTACGAATTTCAAACCACGACCATCAGCGGAATTAAATAGTTTATCAATATGAAAATCTCTAATTGATATATCAGATGTAAATAATTCATTTTCATAAAATCTGGGTTGACCCCATTTTATTATTATATTATTTTGCATCGATGTTATCAGTGGGTCATCATTTGATTTTATAGATTTGATTCTATTTAATCGTAAAACTGGTATTGATAGATATAGTCGGGGTAATAATAAGCCACCGACTGAAGCTAGCGCGTGGAATACCACTAAGTTTGTATCTTTTGGAAGACGCATCCATCTTCTAACAAAAGATCGAAAACGCCTGTCAATTGTTTTTAACGAAGATAACGTTATATTGGTAAATACCATCTGATGTAGGATACTTGAGATTAAGTGGTATTTTAGTAGATGCATTCGCTGTTGTGGTATTAATAGAGCTTTAGATATATAAATTAATTTAGTAGTAATATTGTTAACAATGTTATTATTTCTATTGTCTATTGGGCATATGGGGATACCTAGATATGTATGTGTTTCATCTATAGATATTGTTTTAATGTAGGCATTATTAATTTTGATTATGGGTTGAGGTGAACATATCCACATTTTTTTGTAGGGTGTATAATTAGATTCGTAGTCGCACATTTACCAAGATTAATATTTAATCCACATTCTTTAAGCCCCACTCATAATAATGTTAATTTGATTTTGAAGGAACGCTTCATCTTTGCCAAATATAACTAGATCGTCGGCAAAGGCCATATATTTTAAAATGTGAGTATTGTCATTAATGGAAATTGTATTATAATCCTTAAGCTCGGAGGTAACGTAATCTATTACGGAGTTAAAAAGTAATGGTGACATCGGGTTACCTTGCTTAACGCCACTGTTACCCGGAATACTAATTAATACACCCGATTTATATTTTAGACTTGTACTGCATCCATCGTATGCATGTTTCACGTAGTTAACTAAAGTTTCAGGAATACCTACTCTATTCCATGATTTTATTAGCGCGTAATGGGATACGGAGTCGAATGCTTTAGAGATATCTAGGAAACATAGGGATAGAGGTTTTAGTTTTTGTTTATGCTGATATATAATATTTTGAAGTAAAAATATATTTTCAGCAATATCATCTCTCCTTGTAAATGCTTTCTGTCTAATATCTAAATTAATACTGGCTTCAATTCGAATAGCAATTATTTCATGGAATAGTCTACATAATATCGAGGATAAAGTTATTGGCCTAAACTGAGAGGGATCTGAGGGTTTCTTACATTTAGGTATTAAAGTAGTTAGACATTTTTTATAACATGAAGTAGATGTTAGAAGATATATATTGAATCTTAAGCACAAATTATCTAGTCCTATTTTAGTAATATTATCTTTTTTTATTAAGTCAATACCTGGAGAACCATCATTTAATGTATTATAGTTGTCAGTAATTTCTTTTAACGTAATAGGCTCTGTATTATCTCTGGTTGCATTATTAAATTCCCTATTAAATTTGATGGATTAACCCTTAAATAAGTTACTCCAATAATTAAATTGAGCTTCAATGGAAAATACATCTTTAATATAGGTAATATCTACATCGTCAAAAATTGCTCTCGCTAGATTAGCTCTATTTGTATTAAACATATATTGAGTTTTCGCATATAATAATCTACGGCATCTACGTTTAATTGTTTTATTTGATAGTTCTTTTTGAACACTATTAACTTTTACTTTTCTTATAGCTGGGTCTTTATAGATAGTTTCAACAATTTTCTTACCAATATTGATATTAGATGACTTTATCAGGTGTTCATGATCTATGTCTATAATTTTCTGTATATCGTAATGTATGAAG
>CAXIVS010000709.1:30000-35000 GCA_964035775.1 Osedax frankpressi | reverse complement strand
CTATGTTAATTTTCTAAGTCTTCCTAATTGTAGGAACAGTTTTCTCTTCGGGTAATTGAAAACTGTACGATTGAATAGTCCGTCTCAGAACACGAATAGTTAGGTTCGCCTAATTAATTCGTTGCCTATATGCGAAATCAAAATAGTTTTCTCTTCGATTAGTTAGGTTTGCCTAATTAATTGTTTACCGAGTTGAAAACTCTTAGTCCGTCTCAGAACACGAATAGTTAGGTTCGCCTAATTAATTCGTTGCCTATATGCGAAATCAAAATAGTTTTCTCTTCGATTAGTTAGGTTTGCCTAATTAATTGTTTACCGAGTTGAAAACTCTTAGTCCGTCTCAGAACACGAATAGTTAGGTTCGCCTAATTAATTCGTTGCCTATATGGGAAATCAAAATAGTTTTCTCTTCGATTAGTTAGGTTTGCCTAATTAATTGTTTACCGAGTTGAAAACTCTTAGTCCGTCTCAGAACACGAATAGTTAGGTTCGCCTAATTAATTCGTTGCCTATATGCGAAATCAAAATAGTTTTCTCTTCGATTAGTTAGGTTTGCCTAATTAATTGTTTACCGAGTTGAAAACTCTTAGTCCGTCTCAGAACACGAATAGTTAGGTTCGCCTAATTAATTCGTTGCCTATATGCGAAATCAAAATAGTTTTCTCTTCGATTAGTTAGTTTTGCCTAATTAATTGTTTACCGAGTTGAAAACTCTTAGTCCGTCTCAGAACACGAATAGTTAGGTTCGCCTAATTAATTCGTTGCCTATATGCGAAATCAAAATAGTTTTCTCTTCGATTAGTTAGGTTTGCCTAATTAATTGTTTACCGAGTTGAAAACTCTTAGTCCGTCTCAGAACACGAATAGTTAGGTTCGCCTAATTAATTCGTTGCCTATATGCGAAATCAAAATAGTTTTCTCTTCGATTAGTTAGGTTTGCCTAATTAATTATTTGCTTATTGGTGAAATAATAAACCTTTCCACTGCGATTATATCACGGTGAATTGGTTTGATTTACTTGCATAAGTAAAAATTGCATTGATACAAATGAAAATTGTTTTGACTAGCTTTGATTATCTAAAAATTTTAACCATTTCACTATGATTTTATCATGGTGAAATGGTTTTTTATACGTAAAGTACTTCCGAACATTTTATAATTATTTCTGATTTGTGAAAATTTTCAAAGTTGGATATTTTTAACATTTTTGTACACGTGAATATTTTATTAATTGTGAAAATTCGAAAAATTTTGACTCTAAAAAAAATGTTCTTAATTTTTCGTAATTATAAAACTTTTCGAACTTGTAAAAATTTTTTACTTGTAAATTTTTTTAAAATTTTTGTATTTGTAAATATTTTATTAATTTTTCGCAATTATAAAAATTTTCGAACTTGTAAAAATTTTTTACTTGTAAATTTTTTAACTCGTAAAATTTTTGTATCCTTAAATTTTTTTTAATTTTTGTATTTGTAAATATTTTATTAATTTTTCGCAATTATAAAAATTTTCGAACTTGTAAAAATTTTTTACTTGTAAATTTTTTAACTCGTAAATTTTTTGTATCCTTAAAATTTTTTTTAATTTTTGTATTTGTAAATATTTTATTAATTTTTATGGTCGTAAAAAAAACCCGACATAAAAACCTTATAATAAATATTTAAAAAAATATCACCCCCACCCCCCCCCGAAGCATCAAAATTTAAAATGTTTTGTATTTTAATGCTCAGGGTTTGGTTTCGGCTGAAATGTGTATTATTAAAGTAAATTTAATAACACCCGCAATCAACTTTCACCAATTAATTCAACTTCGTCTTCGAGTCCTCGATATTAAACTTCGTCTTCGGGTCCTCGATATTAAACTTCGTCTTCGGGTTCTCGATATTAAACTTCGTCTTCGGGTCCTCGATATTAAACTTCGTCTTCGGGTTCTCGATATTAAACTTCGTCTTCGGGTCCTCGATATTAAACTTCGTCTTCGGGTCCTCGATATTAAACTTTGTCTGTTAACGTTAACGTTAACGTTAACGTTAACGTTAACGTTAACGTTAAACTCATAGTATTCGTATGATCTTCGATAGAAATTCCGTTAAACTTGTACCCGCACGTTAGTCTCTACGCTCGTTGTTCACAATGTTAGATTTCGATAACCTTAATCGTATTTACTCCCGCCGTTTACCCTTGTTCGGTTGAATTTCATTACTTTTACATTCGGAGCACTGCGTAGAAATCATATCGCTTCATCACCGGCATAAGAATATCGTTACCGCGGCTTTCATTTTAAGGGCTAGTTGATTCGGCAGGTGAGTTGTTACACACTCCTTAGCGGATTCCGACTTCTATGGCCACCGCCCTGCTGTCTATATCAATCAACACCTTTGGCGCGGTTCTCAAACAGCCTTTTCACCTTTTCACGAGCGTCGTCTCGAGTAGGCATAACGCTCCTTTCCAGTCCCGATGCGCCTCGGGCAGGCTCAACAAAATTACCGATCCGAAAGACCGTGCAGGCTTGAATAACCTTAATAGACAAATACCGGGATTACCACTCCACCACGACATCGCCTCCGTTGGTCTGTGTCCAGCGGGCGCTACGTAGAGGTAGAGATTATCTTGATGGCATACGCGTATGCCACCCTTGCTCAACAGGTATGCACATGTGCGAGTAACTAGTCATCACTTTTCAGGCGGATTCAGACAGACTTATCGGGCCAATACCCTTAATAGACAAATACCGGGATTACCACTCCACCACGACATCGCCTCCGTTGGTCTGTGTCCAGCGGGCGCTACGTAGAGGTAGAGATTATCTTGATGGCATACGCGTATGCCACCCTTGCTCAACAGGTATGCACATGTGCGAGTAACTAGTCATCACTTTTCAGGCGGATTCAGACAGACTTATCGGGCCAATACCCTTAATAGACAAATACCGGGATTACCACTCCACCACGACATCGCCTCCGTTGGTCTGTGTCCAGCGGGCGCTACGTAGAGGTAGAGATTATCTTGATGGCATACGCGTATGCCACCCTTGCTCAACAGGTATGCACATGTGCGAGTAACTAGTCATCACTTTTCAGGCGGATTCAGACAGACTTATCGGGCCAATACCCTTAATAGACAAATACCGGGATTACCACTCCACCACGACATCGCCTCCGTTGGTCTGTGTCCAGCGGGCGCTACGTAGAGGTAGAGATTATCTTGATGGCATACGCGTATGCCACCCTTGCTCAACAGGTATGCACATGTGCGAGTAACTAGTCATCACTTTTCAGGCGGATTCAGACAGACTTATCGGGCCAATACCCTTAATAGACAAATACCGGGATTACCACTCCACCACGACATCGCCTCCGTTGGTCTGTGTCCAGCGGGCGCTACGTAGAGGTAGAGATTATCTTGATGGCATACGCGTATGCCACCCTTGCTCAACAGGTATGCACATGTGCGAGTAACTAGTCATCACTTTTCAGGCGGATTCAGACAGACTTATCGGGCCAATACCCTTAATAGACAAATACCGGGATTACCACTCCACCACGACATCGCCTCCGTTGGTCTGTGTCCAGCGGGCGCTACGTAGAGGTAGAGATTATCTTGATGGCATACGCGTATGCCACCCTTGCTCAACAGGTATGCACATGTGCGAGTAACTAGTCATCACTTTTCAGGCGGATTCAGACAGACTTATCGGGCCAATACCCTTAATAGACAAATACCGGGATTACCACTCCACCACGACATCGCCTCCGTTGGTCTGTGTCCAGCGGGCGCTACGTAGAGGTAAAGATTATCTTGATGGCATACGCGTATGCCACCCTTGCTCAACAGGTATGCACATGTGCGAGTAACTAGTCATCACTTTTCAGGCGGATTCAGACAGACTTATCGGGCCAATACCCTTAATAGACAAATACCGGGATTACCACTCCACCACGACATCGCCTCCGTTGGTCTGTGTCCAGCGGGCGCTACGTAGAGGTAGAGATTATCTTGATGGCATACGCGTATGCCACCCTTGCTCAACAGGTATGCACATGTGCGAGTAACTAGTCATCACTTTTCAGGCGGATTCAGACAGACTTATCGGGCCAATACCCTTAATAGACAAATACCGGGATTACCACTCCACCACGACATCGCCTCCGTTGGTCTGTGTCCAGCGGGCGCTACGTAGAGGTAGAGATTATCTTGATGGCATACGCGTATGCCACCCTTGCTCAACAGGTATGCACATGTGCGAGTAACTAGTCATCACTTTTCAGGCGGATTCAGACAGACTTATCGGGCCAATACCCTTAATAGACAAATACCGGGATTACCACTCCACCACGACATCGCCTCCGTTGGTCTGTGTGCAGCGGGCGCTACGTAGAGGTAGAGATTATCTTGATGGCATACGCGTATGCCACCCTTGCCCAACAGGTATGCACATGTGCGAGTAACTAGTCATCACTTTTCAGGCGGATTCATATAGACTTATCAGGTCATATACCCTTAATTGAGTCATAGTTACTGCCGCCAAGGATATCATGATTAATCGTCTTAGTTGGTTAATACAATATGCGTTGCTAAATACAATTTAATGTACAAAATCAACGATTATTCAGTATCGTTTAAATAAAACTCCCCGATAAACCGAAACAATTACGAACGATTTGTATTCGAGTTATTTCAGGATATCGGAGAAATTGAATATGAATAAATATGAATATTTAATAAAAAAAAATTTTTTGTCTCGAAAATTTTTTTTTTTGAGGCCCACGGGCCTCAAAAAAAAAAATTTTCGAGACAAAAAATTTTTTAAAATTAAACATTCAGTTGTTTAAATAAGCTCAATCAGTAATTATAATTATCGTCAAAAGTTACTATAACGTGTTCTTTAGGTCTAAACATTACGATGTTTCTATTATATCGAACATTAAAACGAAACATACCTAGTTTGCTATGTATGCGATAAATTCGACGTTATTTTATCTTGATATTTACTTTATGAT
>CAXIVS010000709.1:17500-20000 GCA_964035775.1 Osedax frankpressi | reverse complement strand
CGTCTTCGGGTCCTCGATATTAAACTTCGTCTTCGGGTTCTCGATATTAAACTTCGTCTTCGGGTCCTCGATATTAAACTTCGTCTTCGGGTTCTCGATATTAAACTTCGTCTTCGGGTCCTCGATATTAAACTTCGTCTTCGGGTCCTCGATATTAAACTTTGTCTGTTAACGTTAACGTTAACGTTAACGTTAACGTTAACGTTAACGTTAAACTCATAGTATTCGTATGATCTTCGATAGAAATTCCGTTAAACTTGTACCCGCACGTTAGTCTCTACGCTCGTTGTTCACAATGTTAGATTTCGATAACCTTAATCGTATTTACTCCCGCCGTTTACCCTTGTTCGGTTGAATTTCATTACTTTTACATTCGGAGCACTGCGTAGAAATCATATCGCTTCATCACCGGCATAAGAATATCGTTACCGCGGCTTTCATTTTAAGGGCTAGTTGATTCGGCAGGTGAGTTGTTACACACTCCTTAGCGGATTCCGACTTCTATGGCCACCGCCCTGCTGTCTATATCAATCAACACCTTTGGCGCGGTTCTCAAACAGCCTTTTCACCTTTTCACGAGCGTCGTCTCGAGTAGGCATAACGCTCCTTTCCAGTCCCGATGCGCCTCGGGCAGGCTCAACAAAATTACCGATCCGAAAGACCGTGCAGGCTTGAATAACCTTAATAGACAAATACCGGGATTACCACTCCACCACGACATCGCCTCCGTTGGTCTGTGTCCAGCGGGCGCTACGTAGAGGTAGAGATTATCTTGATGGCATACGCGTATGCCACCCTTGCTCAACAGGTATGCACATGTGCGAGTAACTAGTCATCACTTTTCAGGCGGATTCAGACAGACTTATCGGGCCAATACCCTTAATAGACAAATACCGGGATTACCACTCCACCACGACATCGCCTCCGTTGGTCTGTGTCCAGCGGGCGCTACGTAGAGGTAGAGATTATCTTGATGGCATACGCGTATGCCACCCTTGCTCAACAGGTATGCACATGTGCGAGTAACTAGTCATCACTTTTCAGGCGGATTCAGACAGACTTATCGGGCCAATACCCTTAATAGACAAATACCGGGATTACCACTCCACCACGACATCGCCTCCGTTGGTCTGTGTCCAGCGGGCGCTACGTAGAGGTAGAGATTATCTTGATGGCATACGCGTATGCCACCCTTGCTCAACAGGTATGCACATGTGCGAGTAACTAGTCATCACTTTTCAGGCGGATTCAGACAGACTTATCGGGCCAATACCCTTAATAGACAAATACCGGGATTACCACTCCACCACGACATCGCCTCCGTTGGTCTGTGTCCAGCGGGCGCTACGTAGAGGTAGAGATTATCTTGATGGCATACGCGTATGCCACCCTTGCTCAACAGGTATGCACATGTGCGAGTAACTAGTCATCACTTTTCAGGCGGATTCAGACAGACTTATCGGGCCAATACCCTTAATAGACAAATACCGGGATTACCACTCCACCACGACATCGCCTCCGTTGGTCTGTGTCCAGCGGGCGCTACGTAGAGGTAGAGATTATCTTGATGGCATACGCGTATGCCACCCTTGCTCAACAGGTATGCACATGTGCGAGTAACTAGTCATCACTTTTCAGGCGGATTCAGACAGACTTATCGGGCCAATACCCTTAATAGACAAATACCGGGATTACCACTCCACCACGACATCGCCTCCGTTGGTCTGTGTCCAGCGGGCGCTACGTAGAGGTAGAGATTATCTTGATGGCATACGCGTATGCCACCCTTGCTCAACAGGTATGCACATGTGCGAGTAACTAGTCATCACTTTTCAGGCGGATTCAGACAGACTTATCGGGCCAATACCCTTAATAGACAAATACCGGGATTACCACTCCACCACGACATCGCCTCCGTTGGTCTGTGTCCAGCGGGCGCTACGTAGAGGTAAAGATTATCTTGATGGCATACGCGTATGCCACCCTTGCTCAACAGGTATGCACATGTGCGAGTAACTAGTCATCACTTTTCAGGCGGATTCAGACAGACTTATCGGGCCAATACCCTTAATAGACAAATACCGGGATTACCACTCCACCACGACATCGCCTCCGTTGGTCTGTGTCCAGCGGGCGCTACGTAGAGGTAGAGATTATCTTGATGGCATACGCGTATGCCACCCTTGCTCAACAGGTATGCACATGTGCGAGTAACTAGTCATCACTTTTCAGGCGGATTCAGACAGACTTATCGGGCCAATACCCTTAATAGACAAATACCGGGATTACCACTCCACCACGACATCGCCTCCGTTGGTCTGTGTCCAGCGGGCGCTACGTAGAGGTAGAGATTATCTTGATGGCATACGCGTATGCCACCCTTGCTCAACAGGTATGCACATGTGCGAGTAACTAGTCATCACTTTTCAGGCGGATTCAGACAGACTTATCGGGCCAATACCCTTAATAGACAAATACCGGGATTACCACTCCACCACGA
>CAXIVS010000709.1:0-2500 GCA_964035775.1 Osedax frankpressi | reverse complement strand
TCGTTGCCTATATGCGAAATCAAAATAGTTTTCTCTTCGATTAGTTAGGTTTGCCTAATTAATTGTTTACCGAGTTGAAAACTCTTAGTCCGTCTCAGAACACGAATAGTTAGGTTCGCCTAATTAATTCGTTGCCTATATGCGAAATCAAAATAGTTTTCTCTTCGATTAGTTAGGTTTGCCTAATTAATTATTTGCTTATTGGTGAAATAATAAACCTTTCCACTGCGATTATATCACGGTGAATTGGTTTGATTTACTTGCATAAGTAAAAATTGCATTGATACAAATGAAAATTGTTTTGACTAGCTTTGATTATCTAAAAATTTTAACCATTTCACTATGATTTTATCATGGTGAAATGGTTTTTTATACGTAAAGTACTTCCGAACATTTTATAATTATTTCTGATTTGTGAAAATTTTCAAAGTTGGATATTTTTAACATTTTTGTACACGTGAATATTTTATTAATTGTGAAAATTCGAAAAATTTTGACTCTAAAAAAAATGTTCTTAATTTTTCGTAATTATAAAACTTTTCGAACTTGTAAAAATTTTTTACTTGTAAATTTTTTTAAAATTTTTGTATTTGTAAATATTTTATTAATTTTTCGCAATTATAAAAATTTTCGAACTTGTAAAAATTTTTTACTTGTAAATTTTTTAACTCGTAAAATTTTTGTATCCTTAAATTTTTTTTAATTTTTGTATTTGTAAATATTTTATTAATTTTTCGCAATTATAAAAATTTTCGAACTTGTAAAAATTTTTTACTTGTAAATTTTTTAACTCGTAAATTTTTTGTATCCTTAAAATTTTTTTTAATTTTTGTATTTGTAAATATTTTATTAATTTTTATGGTCGTAAAAAAAACCCGACATAAAAACCTTATAATAAATATTTAAAAAAATATCACCCCCACCCCCCCCCCGAAGCATCAAAATTTAAAATGTTTTGTATTTTAATGCTCAGGGTTTGGTTTCGGCTGAAATGTGTATTATTAAAGTAAATTTAATAACACCCGCAATCAACTTTCACCAATTAATTCAACTTCGTCTTCGAGTCCTCGATATTAAACTTCGTCTTCGGGTCCTCGATATTAAACTTCGTCTTCGGGTTCTCGATATTAAACTTCGTCTTCGGGTCCTCGATATTAAACTTCGTCTTCGGGTTCTCGATATTAAACTTCGTCTTCGGGTCCTCGATATTAAACTTCGTCTTCGGGTCCTCGATATTAAACTTTGTCTGTTAACGTTAACGTTAACGTTAACGTTAACGTTAACGTTAACGTTAAACTCATAGTATTCGTATGATCTTCGATAGAAATTCCGTTAAACTTGTACCCGCACGTTAGTCTCTACGCTCGTTGTTCACAATGTTAGATTTCGATAACCTTAATCGTATTTACTCCCGCCGTTTACCCTTGTTCGGTTGAATTTCATTACTTTTACATTCGGAGCACTGCGTAGAAATCATATCGCTTCATCACCGGCATAAGAATATCGTTACCGCGGCTTTCATTTTAAGGGCTAGTTGATTCGGCAGGTGAGTTGTTACACACTCCTTAGCGGATTCCGACTTCTATGGCCACCGCCCTGCTGTCTATATCAATCAACACCTTTGGCGCGGTTCTCAAACAGCCTTTTCACCTTTTCACGAGCGTCGTCTCGAGTAGGCATAACGCTCCTTTCCAGTCCCGATGCGCCTCGGGCAGGCTCAACAAAATTACCGATCCGAAAGACCGTGCAGGCTTGAATAACCTTAATAGACAAATACCGGGATTACCACTCCACCACGACATCGCCTCCGTTGGTCTGTGTCCAGCGGGCGCTACGTAGAGGTAGAGATTATCTTGATGGCATACGCGTATGCCACCCTTGCTCAACAGGTATGCACATGTGCGAGTAACTAGTCATCACTTTTCAGGCGGATTCAGACAGACTTATCGGGCCAATACCCTTAATAGACAAATACCGGGATTACCACTCCACCACGACATCGCCTCCGTTGGTCTGTGTCCAGCGGGCGCTACGTAGAGGTAGAGATTATCTTGATGGCATACGCGTATGCCACCCTTGCTCAACAGGTATGCACATGTGCGAGTAACTAGTCATCACTTTTCAGGCGGATTCAGACAGACTTATCGGGCCAATACCCTTAATAGACAAATACCGGGATTACCACTCCACCACGACATCGCCTCCGTTGGTCTGTGTCCAGCGGGCGCTACGTAGAGGTAGAGATTATCTTGATGGCATACGCGTATGCCACCCTTGCTCAACAGGTATGCACATGTGCGAGTAACTAGTCATCACTTTTCAGGCGGATTCAGACAGACTTATCGGGCCAATACCCTTAATAGACAAATACCGGGATTACCACTCCACCAGACATCGCCTCCGTTGGTCTGTGTCCAGCGGGCGCTACGTAGAGGTAGAGATTATCTTGATGGCATACGCGTATGCCACCCTTGCTCAACAGGTATGCACATGTGCGAGT
>CAXIVS010000708.1:2500-10000 GCA_964035775.1 Osedax frankpressi | reverse complement strand
TCGTTTACCTTCGCGGGTTTTCGATTCGGCTGCGACGGATTGGTTACGTTAGTTTATCTATAGTAGTCTTCGTTTGTTTATGTTATTATCGTAATAATATAATGTATAGGTTATCCTCGTTTAGAGTTATCGCAATTCTATTCGTTGGTCTATAGTTATTCTTGTGAAACCTTCATTCCGTTGCGGTCGGTATACTTTGATTCTGAATCGATTTATATGCACCAATACTTTTTGATGATTGTTGTTACTTATAGTTTTTCTTTATGAATTATTATTCGTAGTGTAATCTGATTAATTGGATCCGATGTGTTAATACGACAGACTCGGTTTGGAAATATTTTTATAATTAATTTTATTCTAATTTTTCATAGTCATCTCATTTTATATTTTGTTTTTATAACTTTGAATTTAGAGATTTTTTATCGTTGCGTTATAGAAATGCATATTTTGAATGGTCTATAAAGTTTTATTAATTGAATTTATTTTGATTTTACTAGTCTTGTTTTCATTACGGTGATGATATATTGGATTGCACGGTAACGCGATCTAGAATGTTTATATCTCGATGATATAGACTTTTCGAATTCGACCTGAGATCAGACGGGACTACCCGCTGAATTTAAGCATATTAGTAAGCGGAGGAAAAGAAACTAACAAGGATTCCCCTAGTAACGGCGTATGCCATCAAGATAATCTCTACCTCTACGTAGCGCCCGCTGGACACAGACCAACGGAGGCGATGTCGTGGTGGAGTGGTAATCCCGGTATTTGTCTATTAAGGGTATATGACCCGATAAGTCTATATGAATCCGCCTGAAAAGTGATGACTAGTTACTCGCACATGTGCATACCTGTTGAGCAAGGGTGGCATACGCGTATGCCATCAAGATAATCTCTACCTCTACGTAGCGCCCGCTGGACACAGACCAACGGAGGCGATGTCGTGGTGGAGTGGTAATCCCGGTATTTGTCTATTAAGGGTATTGGCCCGATAAGTCTGTCTGAATCCGCCTGAAAAGTGATGACTAGTTACTCGCACATGTGCATACCTGTTGAGCAAGGGTGGCATACGCGTATGCCATCAAGATAATCTCTACCTCTACGTAGCGCCCGCTGGACACAGACCAACGGAGGCGATGTCGTGGTGGAGTGGTAATCCCGGTATTTGTCTATTAAGGGTATTGGCCCGATAAGTCTGTCTGAATCCGCCTGAAAAGTGATGACTAGTTACTCGCACATGTGCATACCTGTTGAGCAAGGGTGGCATACGCGTATGCCATCAAGATAATCTTTACCTCTACGTAGCGCCCGCTGGACACAGACCAACGGAGGCGATGTCGTGGTGGAGTGGTAATCCCGGTATTTGTCTATTAAGGGTATTGGCCCGATAAGTCTGTCTGAATCCGCCTGAAAAGTGATGACTAGTTACTCGCACATGTGCATACCTGTTGAGCAAGGGTGGCATACGCGTATGCCATCAAGATAATCTCTACCTCTACGTAGCGCCCGCTGGACACAGACCAACGGAGGCGATGTCGTGGTGGAGTGGTAATCCCGGTATTTGTCTATTAAGGGTATTGGCCCGATAAGTCTGTCTGAATCCGCCTGAAAAGTGATGACTAGTTACTCGCACATGTGCATACCTGTTGAGCAAGGGTGGCATACGCGTATGCCATCAAGATAATCTTTACCTCTACGTAGCGCCCGCTGGACACAGACCAACGGAGGCGATGTCGTGGTGGAGTGGTAATCCCGGTATTTGTCTATTAAGGGTATTGGCCCGATAAGTCTGTCTGAATCCGCCTGAAAAGTGATGACTAGTTACTCGCACATGTGCATACCTGTTGAGCAAGGGTGGCATACGCGTATGCCATCAAGATAATCTCTACCTCTACGTAGCGCCCGCTGGACACAGACCAACGGAGGCGATGTCGTGGTGGAGTGGTAATCCCGGTATTTGTCTATTAAGGTTATTCAAGCCTGCACGGTCTTTCGGATCGGTAATTTTGTTGAGCCTGCCCGAGGCGCATCGGGACTGGAAAGGAGCGTTATGCCTACTCGAGACGACGCTCGTGAAAAGGTGAAAAGGCTGTTTGAGAACCGCGCCAAAGGTGTTGATTGATATAGACAGCAGGGCGGTGGCCATAGAAGTCGGAATCCGCTAAGGAGTGTGTAACAACTCACCTGCCGAATCAACTAGCCCTTAAAATGAAAGCCGCGGTAACGATATTCTTATGCCGGTGATGAAGCGATATGATTTCTACGCAGTGCTCCGAATGTAAAAGTAATGAAATTCAACCGAACAAGGGTAAACGGCGGGAGTAAATACGATTAAGGTTATCGAAATCTAACATTGTGAACAACGAGCGTAGAGACTAACGTGCGGGTACAAGTTTAACGGAATTTCTATCGAAGATCATACGAATACTATGAGTTTAACGTTAACGTTAACGTTAACGTTAACGTTAACGTTAACGTTAACAGACAAAGTTTAATATCGAGGACCCGAAGACGAAGTTTAATATCGAGGACCCGAAGACGAAGTTTAATATCGAGAACCCGAAGACGAAGTTTAATATCGAGGACCCGAAGACGAAGTTTAATATCGAGAACCCGAAGACGAAGTTTAATATCGAGGACCCGAAGACGAAGTTCAATATCGAGGACTCGAAGACGAAGTTGAATTAATTGGTGAAAGTTGATTGCGGGTGTTATTAAATTTACTTTAATAATACACATTTCAGCCGAAACCAAACCCTGAGCATTAAAATACAAAACATTTTAAATTTTGATGCTTCGGGGGGGGGGTGGGGGTGATATTTTTTTAAATATTTATTATAAGGTTTTTATGTCGGGTTTTTTTTACGACCATAAAAATTAATAAAATATTTACAAATACAAAAATTAAAAAAAATTTTAAGGATACAAAAAATTTACGAGTTAAAAAATTTACAAGTAAAAAATTTTTACAAGTTCGAAAATTTTTATAATTGCGAAAAATTAATAAAATATTTACAAATACAAAAATTAAAAAAAATTTAAGGATACAAAAATTTTACGAGTTAAAAAATTTTTTTTTATTAAATATTCATATTTATTCATATTCAATTTCTCCGATATCCTGAAATAACTCGAATACAAATCGTTCGTAATTGTTTCGGTTTATCGGGGAGTTTTATTTAAACGATACTGAATAATCGTTGATTTTGTACATTAAATTGTATTTAGCAACGCATATTGTATTAACCAACTAAGACGATTAATCATGATATCCTTGGCGGCAGTAACTATGACTCTATTAAGGGTATATGACCCGATAAGTCTATATGAATCCGCCTGAAAAGTGATGACTAGTTACTCGCACATGTGCATACCTGTTGAGCAAGGGTGGCATACGCGTATGCCATCAAGATAATCTCTACCTCTACGTAGCGCCCGCTGGACACAGACCAACGGAGGCGATGTCGTGGTGGAGTGGTAATCCCGGTATTTGTCTATTAAGGGTATTGGCCCGATAAGTCTGTCTGAATCCGCCTGAAAAGTGATGACTAGTTACTCGCACATGTGCATACCTGTTGAGCAAGGGTGGCATACGCGTATGCCATCAAGATAATCTCTACCTCTACGTAGCGCCCGCTGGACACAGACCAACGGAGGCGATGTCGTGGTGGAGTGGTAATCCCGGTATTTGTCTATTAAGGGTATTGGCCCGATAAGTCTGTCTGAATCCGCCTGAAAAGTGATGACTAGTTACTCGCACATGTGCATACCTGTTGAGCAAGGGTGGCATACGCGTATGCCATCAAGATAATCTTTACCTCTACGTAGCGCCCGCTGGACACAGACCAACGGAGGCGATGTCGTGGTGGAGTGGTAATCCCGGTATTTGTCTATTAAGGGTATTGGCCCGATAAGTCTGTCTGAATCCGCCTGAAAAGTGATGACTAGTTACTCGCACATGTGCATACCTGTTGAGCAAGGGTGGCATACGCGTATGCCATCAAGATAATCTCTACCTCTACGTAGCGCCCGCTGGACACAGACCAACGGAGGCGATGTCGTGGTGGAGTGGTAATCCCGGTATTTGTCTATTAAGGGTATTGGCCCGATAAGTCTGTCTGAATCCGCCTGAAAAGTGATGACTAGTTACTCGCACATGTGCATACCTGTTGAGCAAGGGTGGCATACGCGTATGCCATCAAGATAATCTTTACCTCTACGTAGCGCCCGCTGGACACAGACCAACGGAGGCGATGTCGTGGTGGAGTGGTAATCCCGGTATTTGTCTATTAAGGGTATTGGCCCGATAAGTCTGTCTGAATCCGCCTGAAAAGTGATGACTAGTTACTCGCACATGTGCATACCTGTTGAGCAAGGGTGGCATACGCGTATGCCATCAAGATAATCTCTACCTCTACGTAGCGCCCGCTGGACACAGACCAACGGAGGCGATGTCGTGGTGGAGTGGTAATCCCGGTATTTGTCTATTAAGGTTATTCAAGCCTGCACGGTCTTTCGGATCGGTAATTTTGTTGAGCCTGCCCGAGGCGCATCGGGACTGGAAAGGAGCGTTATGCCTACTCGAGACGACGCTCGTGAAAAGGTGAAAAGGCTGTTTGAGAACCGCGCCAAAGGTGTTGATTGATATAGACAGCAGGGCGGTGGCCATAGAAGTCGGAATCCGCTAAGGAGTGTGTAACAACTCACCTGCCGAATCAACTAGCCCTTAAAATGAAAGCCGCGGTAACGATATTCTTATGCCGGTGATGAAGCGATATGATTTCTACGCAGTGCTCCGAATGTAAAAGTAATGAAATTCAACCGAACAAGGGTAAACGGCGGGAGTAAATACGATTAAGGTTATCGAAATCTAACATTGTGAACAACGAGCGTAGAGACTAACGTGCGGGTACAAGTTTAACGGAATTTCTATCGAAGATCATACGAATACTATGAGTTTAACGTTAACGTTAACGTTAACGTTAACGTTAACGTTAACGTTAACAGACAAAGTTTAATATCGAGGACCCGAAGACGAAGTTTAATATCGAGGACCCGAAGACGAAGTTTAATATCGAGAACCCGAAGACGAAGTTTAATATCGAGGACCCGAAGACGAAGTTTAATATCGAGAACCCGAAGACGAAGTTTAATATCGAGGACCCGAAGACGAAGTTCAATATCGAGGACTCGAAGACGAAGTTGAATTAATTGGTGAAAGTTGATTGCGGGTGTTATTAAATTTACTTTAATAATACACATTTCAGCCGAAACCAAACCCTGAGCATTAAAATACAAAACATTTTAAATTTTGATGCTTCGGGGGGGGGTGGGGGTGATATTTTTTTAAATATTTATTATAAGGTTTTTATGTCGGGTTTTTTTTACGACCATAAAAATTAATAAAATATTTACAAATACAAAAATTAAAAAAAATTTTAAGGATACAAAAAATTTACGAGTTAAAAAATTTACAAGTAAAAAATTTTTACAAGTTCGAAAATTTTTATAATTGCGAAAAATTAATAAAATATTTACAAATACAAAAATTAAAAAAAATTTAAGGATACAAAAATTTTACGAGTTAAAAAATTTACAAGTAAAAAATTTTTACAAGTTCGAAAATTTTTATAATTGCGAAAAATTAATAAAATATTTACAAATACAAAAATTTTAAAAAAATTTACAAGTAAAAAATTTTTACAAGTTCGAAAAGTTTTATAATTACGAAAAATTAAGAACATTTTTTTTAGAGTCAAAATTTTTCGAATTTTCACAATTAATAAAATATTCACGTGTACAAAAATGTTAAAAATATCCAACTTTGAAAATTTTCACAAATCAGAAATAATTATAAAATGTTCGGAAGTACTTTACGTATAAAAAACCATTTCACCATGATAAAATCATAGTGAAATGGTTAAAATTTTTAGATAATCAAAGCTAGTCAAAACAATTTTCATTTGTATCAATGCAATTTTTACTTATGCAAGTAAATCAAACCAATTCACCGTGATATAATCGCAGTGGAAAGGTTTATTATTTCACCAATAAGCAAATAATTAATTAGGCAAACCTAACTAATCGAAGAGAAAACTATTTTGATTTCGCATATAGGCAACGAATTAATTAGGCGAACCTAACTATTCGTGTTCTGAGACGGACTAAGAGTTTTCAACTCGGTAAACAATTAATTAGGCAAACCTAACTAATCGAAGAGAAAACTATTTTGATTTCGCATATAGGCAACGAATTAATTAGGCGAACCTAACTATTCGTGTTCTGAGACGGACTAAGAGTTTTCAACTCGGTAAACAATTAATTAGGCAAAACTAACTAATCGAAGAGAAAACTATTTTGATTTCCCATATAGGCAACGAATTAATTAGGCGAACCTAACTATTCGTGTTCTGAGACGGACTAAGAGTTTTCAACTCCGTAAACAATTAATTAGGCAAACCTAACTAATCGAAGAGAAAACTATTTTGATTTCGCATATAGGCAACGAATTAATTAGGCGAACCTAACTATTCGTGTTCTGAGACGGACTAAGAGTTTTCAACTCGGTAAACAATTAATTAGGCAAACCTAACTAATCGAAGAGAAAACTATTTTGATTTCGCATATAGGCAACGAATTAATTAGGCGAACCTAACTATTCGTGTTCTGAGACGGACTAAGAGTTTTCAACTCGGTAAACAATTAATTAGGCAAACCTAACTAATCGAAAAGAAAACTATTTTGATTTCCCATATAGGCAACGAATTAATTAGGCGAACCTAACTATTCGTGTTCTGAGACGGACTAAGAGTTTTCAACTCGGTAAACAATTAATTAGGCAAACCTAACTAATCGAAGAGAAAACTATTTTGATTTCGCATATAGGCAACGAATTAATTAGGCGAACCTAACTATTCGTGTTCTGAGACGGACTAAGAGTTTTCAACTCGGTAAACAATTAATTAGGCAAACCTAACTAATCGAAGAGAAAACTATTTTGATTTCGCATATAGGCAACGAATTAATTAGGCGAACCTAACTATTCGTGTTCTGAGACGGACTAAGAGTTTTCAACTCGGTAAACAATTAATTAGGCAAACCTAACTAATCGAAGAGAAAACTATTTTGATTTCGCATATAGGCAACGAATTAATTAGGCGAACCTAACTATTCGTGTTCTGAGACGGACTAAGAGTTTTCAACTCGGTAAACAATTAATTAGGCAAACCTAACTAATCGAAGAGAAAACTATTTTGATTTCGCATATAGGCAACGAATTAATTAGGCGAACCTAACTATTCGTGTTCTGAGACGGACTATTCAATCGTACAGTTTTCAATTACCCGAAGAGAAAACTGTTCCTACAATTAGGAAGACTTAGAAAATTAACATAGTCGTTATAGAAAAAATCTACCTAATACTACAGTTTAAATAGCAAACGAAATAACACCACCCTTGTGGTGATATTAGATAGCAAAGCTAACTAAATAGTTGTATTAG
>CAXIVS010000705.1:7500-14502 GCA_964035775.1 Osedax frankpressi | reverse complement strand
TAATTAATTGTTTACGGAGTTGAAAACTCTTAGTCCGTCTCAGAACACGAATAGTTAGGTTCGCCTAATTAATTCGTTGCCTATATGGGAAATCAAAATAGTTTTCTCTTCGATTAGTTAGTTTTGCCTAATTAATTGTTTACCGAGTTGAAAACTCTTAGTCCGTCTCAGAACACGAATAGTTAGGTTCGCCTAATTAATTCGTTGCCTATATGCGAAATCAAAATAGTTTTCTCTTCGATTAGTTAGGTTTGCCTAATTAATTGTTTACCGAGTTGAAAACTCTTAGTCCGTCTCAGAACACGAATAGTTAGGTTCGCCTAATTAATTCGTTGCCTATATGCGAAATCAAAATAGTTTTCTCTTCGATTAGTTAGGTTTGCCTAATTAATTATTTGCTTATTGGTGAAATAATAAACCTTTCCACTGCGATTATATCACGGTGAATTGGTTTGATTTACTTGCATAAGTAAAAATTGCATTGATACAAATGAAAATTGTTTTGACTAGCTTTGATTATCTAAAAATTTTAACCATTTCACTATGATTTTATCATGGTGAAATGGTTTTTTATACGTAAAGTACTTCCGAACATTTTATAATTATTTCTGATTTGTGAAAATTTTCAAAGTTGGATATTTTTAACATTTTTGTACACGTGAATATTTTATTAATTGTGAAAATTCGAAAAATTTTGACTCTAAAAAAAATGTTCTTAATTTTTCGTAATTATAAAACTTTTCGAACTTGTAAAAATTTTTTACTTGTAAATTTTTTTAAAATTTTTGTATTTGTAAATATTTTATTAATTTTTCGCAATTATAAAAATTTTCGAACTTGTAAAAATTTTTTACTTGTAAATTTTTTAACTCGTAAAATTTTTGTATCCTTAAATTTTTTTTAATTTTTGTATTTGTAAATATTTTATTAATTTTTCGCAATTATAAAAATTTTCGAACTTGTAAAAATTTTTTACTTGTAAATTTTTTAACTCGTAAATTTTTTGTATCCTTAAAATTTTTTTTAATTTTTGTATTTGTAAATATTTTATTAATTTTTATGGTCGTAAAAAAAACCCGACATAAAAACCTTATAATAAATATTTAAAAAAATATCACCCCCACCCCCCCCCGAAGCATCAAAATTTAAAATGTTTTGTATTTTAATGCTCAGGGTTTGGTTTCGGCTGAAATGTGTATTATTAAAGTAAATTTAATAACACCCGCAATCAACTTTCACCAATTAATTCAACTTCGTCTTCGAGTCCTCGATATTGAACTTCGTCTTCGGGTCCTCGATATTAAACTTCGTCTTCGGGTTCTCGATATTAAACTTCGTCTTCGGGTCCTCGATATTAAACTTCGTCTTCGGGTTCTCGATATTAAACTTCGTCTTCGGGTCCTCGATATTAAACTTCGTCTTCGGGTCCTCGATATTAAACTTTGTCTGTTAACGTTAACGTTAACGTTAACGTTAACGTTAACGTTAACGTTAAACTCATAGTATTCGTATGATCTTCGATAGAAATTCCGTTAAACTTGTACCCGCACGTTAGTCTCTACGCTCGTTGTTCACAATGTTAGATTTCGATAACCTTAATCGTATTTACTCCCGCCGTTTACCCTTGTTCGGTTGAATTTCATTACTTTTACATTCGGAGCACTGCGTAGAAATCATATCGCTTCATCACCGGCATAAGAATATCGTTACCGCGGCTTTCATTTTAAGGGCTAGTTGATTCGGCAGGTGAGTTGTTACACACTCCTTAGCGGATTCCGACTTCTATGGCCACCGCCCTGCTGTCTATATCAATCAACACCTTTGGCGCGGTTCTCAAACAGCCTTTTCACCTTTTCACGAGCGTCGTCTCGAGTAGGCATAACGCTCCTTTCCAGTCCCGATGCGCCTCGGGCAGGCTCAACAAAATTACCGATCCGAAAGACCGTGCAGGCTTGAATAACCTTAATAGACAAATACCGGGATTACCACTCCACCACGACATCGCCTCCGTTGGTCTGTGTCCAGCGGGCGCTACGTAGAGGTAGAGATTATCTTGATGGCATACGCGTATGCCACCCTTGCTCAACAGGTATGCACATGTGCGAGTAACTAGTCATCACTTTTCAGGCGGATTCAGACAGACTTATCGGGCCAATACCCTTAATAGACAAATACCGGGATTACCACTCCACCACGACATCGCCTCCGTTGGTCTGTGTCCAGCGGGCGCTACGTAGAGGTAAAGATTATCTTGATGGCATACGCGTATGCCACCCTTGCTCAACAGGTATGCACATGTGCGAGTAACTAGTCATCACTTTTCAGGCGGATTCAGACAGACTTATCGGGCCAATACCCTTAATAGACAAATACCGGGATTACCACTCCACCACGACATCGCCTCCGTTGGTCTGTGTCCAGCGGGCGCTACGTAGAGGTAGAGATTATCTTGATGGCATACGCGTATGCCACCCTTGCTCAACAGGTATGCACATGTGCGAGTAACTAGTCATCACTTTTCAGGCGGATTCAGACAGACTTATCGGGCCAATACCCTTAATAGACAAATACCGGGATTACCACTCCACCACGACATCGCCTCCGTTGGTCTGTGTCCAGCGGGCGCTACGTAGAGGTAAAGATTATCTTGATGGCATACGCGTATGCCACCCTTGCTCAACAGGTATGCACATGTGCGAGTAACTAGTCATCACTTTTCAGGCGGATTCAGACAGACTTATCGGGCCAATACCCTTAATAGACAAATACCGGGATTACCACTCCACCACGACATCGCCTCCGTTGGTCTGTGTCCAGCGGGCGCTACGTAGAGGTAGAGATTATCTTGATGGCTCGGTATGCATACGCGTATCTGCCCCCCTTGCTCAACAGGTATGCACATGTGCGAGTACTAGTCATCACTTTTCAGGCGGATTCAGACAGACTTATCGGGCCAATACCCTTAATAGACAAATACCGGGATTACCACTCCACCACGACATCGCCTCCGTTGGTCTGTGTCCAGCGGGCGCTACGTAGAGGTAGAGATTATCTTGATGGCATACGCGTATGCCACCCTTGCTCAACAGGTATGCACATGTGCGAGTAACTAGTCATCACTTTTCAGGCGGATTCATATAGACTTATCGGGTCATATACCCTTAATAGAGTCATAGTTACTGCCGCCAAGGATATCATGATTAATCGTCTTAGTTGGTTAATACAATATGCGTTGCTAAATACAATTTAATGTACAAAATCAACGATTATTCAGTATCGTTTAAATAAAACTCCCCGATAAACCGAAACAATTACGAACGATTTGTATTCGAGTTATTTCAGGATATCGGAGAAATTGAATATGAATAAATATGAATATTTAATAAAAAAAAATTTTTTAACTCGTAAAATTTTTGTATCCTTAAATTTTTTTTAATTTTTGTATTTGTAAATATTTTATTAATTTTTCGCAATTATAAAAATTTTCGAACTTGTAAAAATTTTTTACTTGTAAATTTTTTAACTCGTAAATTTTTTGTATCCTTAAAATTTTTTTTAATTTTTGTATTTGTAAATATTTTATTAATTTTTATGGTCGTAAAAAAAACCCGACATAAAAACCTTATAATAAATATTTAAAAAAATATCACCCCCACCCCCCCCCCGAAGCATCAAAATTTAAAATGTTTTGTATTTTAATGCTCAGGGTTTGGTTTCGGCTGAAATGTGTATTATTAAAGTAAATTTAATAACACCCGCAATCAACTTTCACCAATTAATTCAACTTCGTCTTCGAGTCCTCGATATTGAACTTCGTCTTCGGGTCCTCGATATTAAACTTCGTCTTCGGGTTCTCGATATTAAACTTCGTCTTCGGGTCCTCGATATTAAACTTCGTCTTCGGGTTCTCGATATTAAACTTCGTCTTCGGGTCCTCGATATTAAACTTCGTCTTCGGGTCCTCGATATTAAACTTTGTCTGTTAACGTTAACGTTAACGTTAACGTTAACGTTAACGTTAACGTTAAACTCATAGTATTCGTATGATCTTCGATAGAAATTCCGTTAAACTTGTACCCGCACGTTAGTCTCTACGCTCGTTGTTCACAATGTTAGATTTCGATAACCTTAATCGTATTTACTCCCGCCGTTTACCCTTGTTCGGTTGAATTTCATTACTTTTACATTCGGAGCACTGCGTAGAAATCATATCGCTTCATCACCGGCATAAGAATATCGTTACCGCGGCTTTCATTTTAAGGGCTAGTTGATTCGGCAGGTGAGTTGTTACACACTCCTTAGCGGATTCCGACTTCTATGGCCACCGCCCTGCTGTCTATATCAATCAACACCTTTGGCGCGGTTCTCAAACAGCCTTTTCACCTTTTCACGAGCGTCGTCTCGAGTAGGCATAACGCTCCTTTCCAGTCCCGATGCGCCTCGGGCAGGCTCAACAAAATTACCGATCCGAAAGACCGTGCAGGCTTGAATAACCTTAATAGACAAATACCGGGATTACCACTCCACCACGACATCGCCTCCGTTGGTCTGTGTCCAGCGGGCGCTACGTAGAGGTAGAGATTATCTTGATGGCATACGCGTATGCCACCCTTGCTCAACAGGTATGCACATGTGCGAGTAACTAGTCATCACTTTTCAGGCGGATTCAGACAGACTTATCGGGCCAATACCCTTAATAGACAAATACCGGGATTACCACTCCACCACGACATCGCCTCCGTTGGTCTGTGTCCAGCGGGCGCTACGTAGAGGTAAAGATTATCTTGATGGCATACGCGTATGCCACCCTTGCTCAACAGGTATGCACATGTGCGAGTAACTAGTCATCACTTTTCAGGCGGATTCAGACAGACTTATCGGGCCAATACCCTTAATAGACAAATACCGGGATTACCACTCCACCACGACATCGCCTCCGTTGGTCTGTGTCCAGCGGGCGCTACGTAGAGGTAGAGATTATCTTGATGGCATACGCGTATGCCACCCTTGCTCAACAGGTATGCACATGTGCGAGTAACTAGTCATCACTTTTCAGGCGGATTCAGACAGACTTATCGGGCCAATACCCTTAATAGACAAATACCGGGATTACCACTCCACCACGACATCGCCTCCGTTGGTCTGTGTCCAGCGGGCGCTACGTAGAGGTAAAGATTATCTTGATGGCATACGCGTATGCCACCCTTGCTCAACAGGTATGCACATGTGCGAGTAACTAGTCATCACTTTTCAGGCGGATTCAGACAGACTTATCGGGCCAATACCCTTAATAGACAAATACCGGGATTACCACTCCACCACGACATCGCCTCCGTTGGTCTGTGTCCAGCGGGCGCTACGTAGAGGTAGAGATTATCTTGATGGCATACGCGTATGCCACCCTTGCTCAACAGGTATGCACATGTGCGAGTAACTAGTCATCACTTTTCAGGCGGATTCAGACAGACTTATCGGGCCAATACCCTTAATAGACAAATACCGGGATTACCACTCCACCACGACATCGCCTCCGTTGGTCTGTGTCCAGCGGGCGCTACGTAGAGGTAGAGATTATCTTGATGGCATACGCGTATGCCACCCTTGCTCAACAGGTATGCACATGTGCGAGTAACTAGTCATCACTTTTCAGGCGGATTCATATAGACTTATCGGGTCATATACCCTTAATAGAGTCATAGTTACTGCCGCCAAGGATATCATGATTAATCGTCTTAGTTGGTTAATACAATATGCGTTGCTAAATACAATTTAATGTACAAAATCAACGATTATTCAGTATCGTTTAAATAAAACTCCCCGATAAACCGAAACAATTACGAACGATTTGTATTCGAGTTATTTCAGGATATCGGAGAAATTGAATATGAATAAATATGAATATTTAATAAAAAAAAATTTTTTGTCTCGAAAATTTTTTTTTTTTGAGGCCCGTGGGCCTCCTCGCGAAAAAATACGTGTTTTTTTCAATTTTTGACATAGGTGCAGTTGACGACTTTTTTTTTTTTTTTTTTAGTTAGCTACGGATTATGATTCGTTCTGTTCTAACTAGTGTAAATAGCTATGTCGCAACTTTTACTTATCAATTGTTAAAAAGTTATAGGCGGTTGAATTTTTGTTTTTTTTTTTAGACCTCAATAACTCTTAAAGTAATGCGAATTGTATGACCATTCAAACTGTCCGACCTTATATTAATACGAAGATAATTATTTAATTAAAAAAAGTACAATATTTTTTTTGAAAATTTTTTTAGTCTCCGTCCTACTCAAATTTTCAAAAAATCGAGCTCGAAGCTCCGATTTTTGCGAAAAAAGCTTGCTCACGGGCAAGGGAAAAAAGTATCGTGTTAAGCAGCCGCTTTTTTTTTTTTTTTTTCTCTAAAATGCCGTAATAAGTGGGGAGAATTAAAAAAAAAAAAATTTCCATGGAGCCGAAAAACTTAGTCAAATTTTATAAAAAAAATTCACAAAAAATTTTACTAAGTTATTCGGCTTCATGGAAATTTTTTTTTAATTCTCCCGACTTATTACGGCATTTTAGAAAACAAATTATAAAAATAGCGGCTGTTGAACAAACCTTTTTTTAATGCCCAATCTAATCTCTTTTTGGCGAATTTCGGAGCGTCGAACTCGATTTTTTAAAAAATATATATAATTGCAAAGGTTTTTTTTTTTTTTTTTTTTTCCTTTAAAATGCGGTAATATAACAGGATTTTTTTTTTTTTTAATTGATTTAATTTTTGTAAAAAAAATTCTAAAAAAATTTGACTAAGTTATTCGGGTCCATGAAAAAAATTTTTTTTTAATTTTCCCCACCTATTACGGCATTTTAGAAAAAAAAAAAAAAAAAAGCGGCTGCTTAACACGATACTTTTTTCCCTTGCCCGTGAACAAGCTTTTTTCGCAAAAATCGGAGCTTCGAGCTCGATTTTTTGAAAATTTGACTTTGACGGCGACTAAAAAAATTTTCAAAAAAAATATTGTA
>CAXIVS010000704.1:5000-7500 GCA_964035775.1 Osedax frankpressi | reverse complement strand
AAAGTATCGTGTTAAGCAGCCGCTTTTTTTTTTTTTTTTTTCTAAAATGCCGTAATAGGTGGGGAAAATTAAAAAAAATTTTTTTTTCATGGACCCGAATAACTTAGTCAAATTTTTTTAGAATTTTTTTTACAAAAATTAAATCAATTAAAAAAAAAAAAATCCTGTTATATTACCACATTTTAAAGGAAAAAAAAAAAAAAAAAAAACCTTTGCAATTATATATATTTTTTAAAAAATCGAGTTCGACGCTCCGAAATTCGCCAAAAAGAGATTAGATTGGGCATTAAAAAAAGGTTTGTTCAACAGCCGCTATTTTTATAATTTGTTTTCTAAAATGCCGTAATAAGTCGGGAGAATTAAAAAAAAATTTCCATGAAGCCGAATAACTTAGTAAAATTTTTTGTGAATTTTTTTTATAAAATTTGACTAAGTTTTTCGGCTCCATGGAAATTTTTTTTTTTTTAATTCTCCCCACTTATTACGGCATTTTAGAGAAAAAAAAAAAAAAAAGCGGCTGCTTAACACGATACTTTTTTCCCTTGCCCGTGAGCAAGCTTTTTTCGCAAAAATCGGAGCTTCGAGCTCGATTTTTTGAAAATTTGAGTAGGACGGAGACTAAAAAAATTTTCAAAAAAAATATTGTACTTTTTTTAATTAAATAATTATCTTCGTATTAATATAAGGTCGGACAGTTTGAATGGTCATACAATTCGCATTACTTTAAGAGTTATTGAGGTCTAAAAAAAAAAAACAAAAATTCAACCGCCTATAACTTTTTAACAATTGATAAGTAAAAGTTGCGACATAGCTATTTACACTAGTTAGAACAGAACGAATCATAATCCGTAGCTAACTAAAAAAAAAAAAAAAAAAAGTCGTCAACTGCACCTATGTCAAAAATTGAAAAAAACACGTATTTTTTCGCGAGGAGGCCCACGGGCCTCAAAAAAAAAAATTTTCGAGACAAAAAATTTTTTTTTATTAAATATTCATATTTATTCATATTCAATTTCTCCGATATCCTGAAATAACTCGAATACAAATCGTTCGTAATTGTTTCGGTTTATCGGGGAGTTTTATTTAAACGATACTGAATAATCGTTGATTTTGTACATTAAATTGTATTTAGCAACGCATATTGTATTAACCAACTAAGACGATTAATCATGATATCCTTGGCGGCAGTAACTATGACTCTATTAAGGGTATATGACCTGATAAGTCTATATGAATCCGCCTGAAAAGTGATGACTAGTTACTCGCACATGTGCATACCTGTTGAGCAAGGGTGGCATACGCGTATGCCATCAAGATAATCTCTACCTCTACGTAGCGCCCGCTGGACACAGACCAACGGAGGCGATGTCGTGGTGGAGTGGTAATCCCGGTATTTGTCTATTAAGGGTATTGGCCCGATAAGTCTGTCTGAATCCGCCTGAAAAGTGATGACTAGTTACTCGCACATGTGCATACCTGTTGAGCAAGGGTGGCATACGCGTATGCCATCAAGATAATCTCTACCTCTACGTAGCGCCCGCTGGACACAGACCAACGGAGGCGATGTCGTGGTGGAGTGGTAATCCCGGTATTTGTCTATTAAGGTTATTCAAGCCTGCACGGTCTTTCGGATCGGTAATTTTGTTGAGCCTGCCCGAGGCGCATCGGGACTGGAAAGGAGCGTTATGCCTACTCGAGACGACGCTCGTGAAAAGGTGAAAAGGCTGTTTGAGAACCGCGCCAAAGGTGTTGATTGATATAGACAGCAGGGCGGTGGCCATAGAAGTCGGAATCCGCTAAGGAGTGTGTAACAACTCACCTGCCGAATCAACTAGCCCTTAAAATGAAAGCCGCGGTAACGATATTCTTATGCCGGTGATGAAGCGATATGATTTCTACGCAGTGCTCCGAATGTAAAAGTAATGAAATTCAACCGAACAAGGGTAAACGGCGGGAGTAAATACGATTAAGGTTATCGAAATCTAACATTGTGAACAACGAGCGTAGAGACTAACGTGCGGGTACAAGTTTAACGGAATTTCTATCGAAGATCATACGAATACTATGAGTTTAACGTTAACGTTAACGTTAACGTTAACGTTAACGTTAACGTTAACAGACAAAGTTTAATATCGAGGACCCGAAGACGAAGTTTAATATCGAGGACCCGAAGACGAAGTTTAATATCGAGAACCCGAAGACGAAGTTTAATATCGAGGACCCGAAGACGAAGTTTAATATCGAGAACCCGAAGACGAAGTTTAATATCGAGGACCCGAAGACGAAGTTCAATATCGAGGACTCGAAGACGAAGTTGAATTAATTGGTGAAAGTTGATTGCGGGTGTTATTAAATTTACTTTAATAATACACATTTCAGCCGAAACCAAACCCTGAGCATTAAAATACAAAACATTTTAAATTTTGATGCTTCGGGGGGGGGGGTGGGGGTGATATTTTTTTAAATATTTATTATAAGGTTTTTATGTCGGGTTTTTTTA
>CAXIVS010000703.1:7500-12500 GCA_964035775.1 Osedax frankpressi | reverse complement strand
CCGTCTCAGAACACGAATAGTTAGGTTCGCCTAATTAATTCGTTGCCTATATGCGAAATCAAAATAGTTTTCTCTTCGATTAGTTAGGTTTGCCTAATTAATTGTTTACCGAGTTGAAAACTCTTAGTCCGTCTCAGAACACGAATAGTTAGGTTCGCCTAATTAATTCGTTGCCTATATGCGAAATCAAAATAGTTTTCTCTTCGATTAGTTAGGTTTGCCTAATTAATTGTTTACCGAGTTGAAAACTCTTAGTCCGTCTCAGAACACGAATAGTTAGGTTCGCCTAATTAATTCGTTGCCTATATGCGAAATCAAAATAGTTTTCTCTTCGATTAGTTAGGTTTGCCTAATTAATTGTTTACCGAGTTGAAAACTCTTAGTCCGTCTCAGAACACGAATAGTTAGGTTCGCCTAATTAATTCGTTGCCTATATGCGAAATCAAAATAGTTTTCTCTTCGATTAGTTAGGTTTGCCTAATTAATTGTTTACCGAGTTGAAAACTCTTAGTCCGTCTCAGAACACGAATAGTTAGGTTCGCCTAATTAATTCGTTGCCTATATGGGAAATCAAAATAGTTTTCTCTTCGATTAGTTAGGTTTGCCTAATTAATTGTTTACCGAGTTGAAAACTCTTAGTCCGTCTCAGAACACGAATAGTTAGGTTCGCCTAATTAATTCGTTGCCTATATGGGAAATCAAAATAGTTTTCTCTTCGATTAGTTAGTTTTGCCTAATTAATTGTTTACCGAGTTGAAAACTCTTAGTCCGTCTCAGAACACGAATAGTTAGGTTCGCCTAATTAATTCGTTGCCTATATGCGAAATCAAAATAGTTTTCTCTTCGATTAGTTAGGTTTGCCTAATTAATTGTTTACCGAGTTGAAAACTCTTAGTCCGTCTCAGAACACGAATAGTTAGGTTCGCCTAATTAATTCGTTGCCTATATGCGAAATCAAAATAGTTTTCTCTTCGATTAGTTAGTTTTGCCTAATTAATTGTTTACCGAGTTGAAAACTCTTAGTCCGTCTCAGAACACGAATAGTTAGGTTCGCCTAATTAATTCGTTGCCTATATGCGAAATCAAAATAGTTTTCTCTTCGATTAGTTAGGTTTGCCTAATTAATTGTTTACCGAGTTGAAAACTCTTAGTCCGTCTCAGAACACGAATAGTTAGGTTCGCCTAATTAATTCGTTGCCTATATGCGAAATCAAAATAGTTTTCTCTTCGATTAGTTAGGTTTGCCTAATTAATTGTTTACCGAGTTGAAAACTCTTAGTCCGTCTCAGAACACGAATAGTTAGGTTCGCCTAATTAATTCGTTGCCTATATGCGAAATCAAAATAGTTTTCTCTTCGATTAGTTAGGTTTGCCTAATTAATTATTTGCTTATTGGTGAAATAATAAACCTTTCCACTGCGATTATATCACGGTGAATTGGTTTGATTTACTTGCATAAGTAAAAATTGCATTGATACAAATGAAAATTGTTTTGACTAGCTTTGATTATCTAAAAATTTTAACCATTTCACTATGATTTTATCATGGTGAAATGGTTTTTTATACGTAAAGTACTTCCGAACATTTTATAATTATTTCTGATTTGTGAAAATTTTCAAAGTTGGATATTTTTAACATTTTTGTACACGTGAATATTTTATTAATTGTGAAAATTCGAAAAAATTTTGACTCTAAAAAAAATGTTCTTAATTTTTCGTAATTATAAAACTTTTCGAACTTGTAAAAATTTTTTACTTGTAAATTTTTTTAAAATTTTTGTATTTGTAAATATTTTATTAATTTTTCGCAATTATAAAAATTTTCGAACTTGTAAAAATTTTTTACTTGTAAATTTTTTAACTCGTAAAATTTTTGTATCCTTAAATTTTTTTTAATTTTTGTATTTGTAAATATTTTATTAATTTTTCGCAATTATAAAAATTTTCGAACTTGTAAAAATTTTTTACTTGTAAATTTTTTAACTCGTAAATTTTTTGTATCCTTAAAATTTTTTTTAATTTTTGTATTTGTAAATATTTTATTAATTTTTATGGTCGTAAAAAAAACCCGACATAAAAACCTTATAATAAATATTTAAAAAAATATCACCCCCACCCCCCCCCGAAGCATCAAAATTTAAAATGTTTTGTATTTTAATGCTCAGGGTTTGGTTTCGGCTGAAATGTGTATTATTAAAGTAAATTTAATAACACCCGCAATCAACTTTCACCAATTAATTCAACTTCGTCTTCGAGTCCTCGATATTAAACTTCGTCTTCGGGTCCTCGATATTAAACTTCGTCTTCGGGTTCTCGATATTAAACTTCGTCTTCGGGTCCTCGATATTAAACTTCGTCTTCGGGTTCTCGATATTAAACTTCGTCTTCGGGTCCTCGATATTAAACTTCGTCTTCGGGTCCTCGATATTAAACTTTGTCTGTTAACGTTAACGTTAACGTTAACGTTAACGTTAACGTTAACGTTAAACTCATAGTATTCGTATGATCTTCGATAGAAATTCCGTTAAACTTGTACCCGCACGTTAGTCTCTACGCTCGTTGTTCACAATGTTAGATTTCGATAACCTTAATCGTATTTACTCCCGCCGTTTACCCTTGTTCGGTTGAATTTCATTACTTTTACATTCGGAGCACTGCGTAGAAATCATATCGCTTCATCACCGGCATAAGAATATCGTTATCGCGGCTTTCATTTTAAGGGCTAGTTGATTCGGCAGGTGAGTTGTTACACACTCCTTAGCGGATTCCGACTTCTATGGCCACCGCCCTGCTGTCTATATCAATCAACACCTTTGGCGCGGTTCTCAAACAGCCTTTTCACCTTTTCACGAGCGTCGTCTCGAGTAGGCATAACGCTCCTTTCCAGTCCCGATGCGCCTCGGGCAGGCTCAACAAAATTACCGATCCGAAAGACCGTGCAGGCTTGAATAACCTTAATAGACAAATACCGGGATTACCACTCCACCACGACATCGCCTCCGTTGGTCTGTGTCCAGCGGGCGCTACGTAGAGGTAGAGATTATCTTGATGGCATACGCGTATGCCACCCTTGCTCAACAGGTATGCACATGTGCGAGTAACTAGTCATCACTTTTCAGGCGGATTCAGACAGACTTATCGGGCCAATACCCTTAATAGACAAATACCGGGATTACCACTCCACCACGACATCGCCTCCGTTGGTCTGTGTCCAGCGGGCGCTACGTAGAGGTAAAGATTATCTTGATGGCATACGCGTATGCCACCCTTGCTCAACAGGTATGCACATGTGCGAGTAACTAGTCATCACTTTTCAGGCGGATTCAGACAGACTTATCGGGCCAATACCCTTAATAGACAAATACCGGGATTACCACTCCACCACGACATCGCCTCCGTTGGTCTGTGTCCAGCGGGCGCTACGTAGAGGTAGAGATTATCTTGATGGCATACGCGTATGCCACCCTTGCTCAACAGGTATGCACATGTGCGAGTAACTAGTCATCACTTTTCAGGCGGATTCAGACAGACTTATCGGGCCAATACCCTTAATAGACAAATACCGGGATTACCACTCCACCACGACATCGCCTCCGTTGGTCTGTGTCCAGCGGGCGCTACGTAGAGGTAAAGATTATCTTGATGGCATACGCGTATGCCACCCTTGCTCAACAGGTATGCACATGTGCGAGTAACTAGTCATCACTTTTCAGGCGGATTCAGACAGACTTATCGGGCCAATACCCTTAATAGACAAATACCGGGATTACCACTCCACCACGACATCGCCTCCGTTGGTCTGTGTCCAGCGGGCGCTACGTAGAGGTAGAGATTATCTTGATGGCATACGCGTATGCCACCCTTGCTCAACAGGTATGCACATGTGCGAGTAACTAGTCATCACTTTTCAGGCGGATTCAGACAGACTTATCGGGCCAATACCCTTAATAGACAAATACCGGGATTACCACTCCACCACGACATCGCCTCCGTTGGTCTGTGTCCAGCGGGCGCTACGTAGAGGTAGAGATTATCTTGATGGCATACGCGTATGCCACCCTTGCTCAACAGGTATGCACATGTGCGAGTAACTAGTCATCACTTTTCAGGCGGATTCATATAGACTTATCAGGTCATATACCCTTAATAGAGTCATAGTTACTGCCGCCAAGGATATCATGATTAATCGTCTTAGTTGGTTAATACAATATGCGTTGCTAAATACAATTTAATGTACAAAATCAACGATTATTCAGTATCGTTTAAATAAAACTCCCCGATAAACCGAAACAATTACGAACGATTTGTATTCGAGTTATTTCAGGATATCGGAGAAATTGAATATGAATAAATATGAATATTTAATAAAAAAAAATTTTTTGTCTCGAAAATTTTTTTTTTTGAGGCCCGTGGGCCTCCTCGCGAAAAAATACGTGTTTTTTTCAATTTTTGACATAGGTGCAGTTGACGACTTTTTTTTTTTTTTTTTTAGTTAGCTACGGATTATGATTCGTTCTGTTCTAACTAGTGTAAATAGCTATGTCGCAACTTTTACTTATCAATTGTTAAAAAGTTATAGGCGGTTGAATTTTTGTTTTTTTTTTTTAGACCTCAATAACTCTTAAAGTAATGCGAATTGTATGACCATTCAAACTGTCCGACCTTATATTAATACGAAGATAATTATTTAATTAAAAAAAGTACAATATTTTTTTTGAAAATTTTTTTAGTCTCCGTCCTACTCAAATTTTCAAAAAATCGAGCTCGAAGCTCCGATTTTTGCGAAAAAAGCTTGCTCACGGGCAAGGGAAAAAAGTATCGTGTTAAGCAGCCGCTTTTTTTTTTTTTTTTTTCTCTAAAATGCCGTAATAAGTGGGGAGAATTAAAAAAAAAAAAATTTCCATGGAGCCGAAAAACTTAGTCAAATTTTATAAAAAAAATTCACAAAAAATTTTACTAAGTTATTCGGCTTCATGGAAATTTTTTTTTAATTCTCCCGAC
>CAXIVS010000702.1:10000-15000 GCA_964035775.1 Osedax frankpressi | reverse complement strand
AGGAATTTCCGAAAAACTTCACTGCCGGTGTTTAGCAACAAGTGTCTTTGACGTATAATTCACTTATTAGAATGAATTAATTAATAAAAATTAAATACAGCCAGAATACATTTTTAAGAATTAATTTTTCAAACATCGAGTAATTAAAGTACGATATGAATGCGTTGCAACGTATTTTCAATCAATAATATGTTACTAATAATGTTCGATTTAGTCATATAATTTATAATTTTGTGGAAAATGAACATTAGAAATTAACAATTACCAAAGGTGACGTATAAACCAAATATCCCATACAATTCCACGTCATTACATCGCGGTTACATCCCTACGAACGATAAAACTTGCAAACTAATAAGAGGCGAAGAACAAATATCCTGTACAAATAACATAATCTCAATTCATCATAAAGTAAATATCAAGATAAAATAACGTCGAATTTATCGCATACATAGCAAACTAGGTATGTTTCGTTTTAATGTTCGATATAATAGAAACATCGTAATGTTTAGACCTAAAGAACACGTTATAGTAACTTTTGACGATAATTATAATTACCGATTGAGCTTATTTAAACAAATGAATGTTTAATTTTAAAAAATTTTTTGTCTCGAAAATTTTTTTTTTTGAGGCCCGTGGGCCTCCTCGCGAAAAAATACGTGTTTTTTTCAATTTTTGACATAGGTGCAGTTGACGACTTTTTTTTTTTTTTTTTTTGTTAGCTACCGATTTTGACTCGTTTTGTTCTAACTAGTGTAAATAGCTATGTCGCAACTTTTTCTTTTCAATTGTTAAAAAGTTATAGGCGGTTGAAAATTTTTTTTTTTTTTTTTAGACCTCAATAACTCCTAAAGTAATGCGAATTATATGACCATTCTAACTGTCCGACCTTATATTAATACGAAGATAATTATTTAATTAAAAAAAGTACAATATTTTTTTTGAAAATTTTTTTAGTCGCCGTCAAAGTCAAATTTTCAAAAAATCGAGCTCGAAGCTCCGATTTTTGCGAAAAAAGCTTGTTCACGGGCAAGGGAAAAAAGTATCGTGTTAAGCAGCCGCTTTTTTTTTTTTTTTTTTCTAAAATGCCGTAATAGGTGGGGAAAATTAAAAAAAATTTTTTTTTCATGGACCCGAATAACTTAGTCAAATTTTTTTAGAATTTTTTTTACAAAAATTAAATCAATTAAAAAAAAAAAAAATCCTGTTATATTACCGCATTTTAAAGGAAAAAAAAAAAAAAAAAAAACCTTTGCAATTATATATATTTTTTAAAAAATCGAGTTCGACGCTCCGAAATTCGCCAAAAAGAGATTAGATTGGGCATTAAAAAAAGGTTTGTTCAACAGCCGCTATTTTTATAATTTGTTTTCTAAAATGCCGTAATAAGTCGGGAGAATTAAAAAAAAATTTCCATGAAGCCGAATAACTTAGTAAAATTTTTTGTGAATTTTTTTTATAAAATTTGACTAAGTTTTTCGGCTCCATGGAAATTTTTTTTTTTTTAAATCTCCCCACTTATTACGGCATTTTAGAGAAAAAAAAAAAAAAAAAGCGGCTGCTTAACACGATACTTTTTTCCCTTGCCCGTGAGCAAGCTTTTTTCGCAAAAATCGGAGCTTCGAGCTCGATTTTTTGAAAATTTGAGTAGGACGGAGACTAAAAAAATTTTCAAAAAAAATATTGTACTTTTTTTAATTAAATAATTATCTTCGTATTAATATAAGGTCGGACAGTTTGAATGGTCATACAATTCGCATTACTTTAAGAGTTATTGAGGTCTAAAAAAAAAAAACAAAAATTCAACCGCCTATAACTTTTTAACAATTGATAAGTAAAAGTTGCGACATAGCTATTTACACTAGTTAGAACAGAACGAATCATAATCCGTAGCTAACTAAAAAAAAAAAAAAAAAAGTCGTCAACTGCACCTATGTCAAAAATTGAAAAAAACACGTATTTTTTCGCGAGGAGGCCCACGGGCCTCAAAAAAAAAAATTTTCGAGACAAAAAATTTTTTTTTATTAAATATTCATATTTATTCATATTCAATTTCTCCGATATCCTGAAATAACTCGAATACAAATCGTTCGTAATTGTTTCGGTTTATCGGGGAGTTTTATTTAAACGATACTGAATAATCGTTGATTTTGTACATTAAATTGTATTTAGCAACGCATATTGTATTAACCAACTAAGACGATTAATCATGATATCCTTGGCGGCAGTAACTATGACTCTATTAAGGGTATATGACCTGATAAGTCTATATGAATCCGCCTGAAAAGTGATGACTAGTTACTCGCACATGTGCATACCTGTTGAGCAAGGGTGGCATACGCGTATGCCATCAAGATAATCTCTACCTCTACGTAGCGCCCGCTGGACACAGACCAACGGAGGCGATGTCGTGGTGGAGTGGTAATCCCGGTATTTGTCTATTAAGGGTATTGGCCCGATAAGTCTGTCTGAATCCGCCTGAAAAGTGATGACTAGTTACTCGCACATGTGCATACCTGTTGAGCAAGGGTGGCATACGCGTATGCCATCAAGATAATCTCTACCTCTACGTAGCGCCCGCTGGACACAGACCAACGGAGGCGATGTCGTGGTGGAGTGGTAATCCCGGTATTTGTCTATTAAGGGTATTGGCCCGATAAGTCTGTCTGAATCCGCCTGAAAAGTGATGACTAGTTACTCGCACATGTGCATACCTGTTGAGCAAGGGTGGCATACGCGTATGCCATCAAGATAATCTTTACCTCTACGTAGCGCCCGCTGGACACAGACCAACGGAGGCGATGTCGTGGTGGAGTGGTAATCCCGGTATTTGTCTATTAAGGGTATTGGCCCGATAAGTCTGTCTGAATCCGCCTGAAAAGTGATGACTAGTTACTCGCACATGTGCATACCTGTTGAGCAAGGGTGGCATACGCGTATGCCATCAAGATAATCTCTACCTCTACGTAGCGCCCGCTGGACACAGACCAACGGAGGCGATGTCGTGGTGGAGTGGTAATCCCGGTATTTGTCTATTAAGGGTATTGGCCCGATAAGTCTGTCTGAATCCGCCTGAAAAGTGATGACTAGTTACTCGCACATGTGCATACCTGTTGAGCAAGGGTGGCATACGCGTATGCCATCAAGATAATCTTTACCTCTACGTAGCGCCCGCTGGACACAGACCAACGGAGGCGATGTCGTGGTGGAGTGGTAATCCCGGTATTTGTCTATTAAGGGTATTGGCCCGATAAGTCTGTCTGAATCCGCCTGAAAAGTGATGACTAGTTACTCGCACATGTGCATACCTGTTGAGCAAGGGTGGCATACGCGTATGCCATCAAGATAATCTCTACCTCTACGTAGCGCCCGCTGGACACAGACCAACGGAGGCGATGTCGTGGTGGAGTGGTAATCCCGGTATTTGTCTATTAAGGTTATTCAAGCCTGCACGGTCTTTCGGATCGGTAATTTTGTTGAGCCTGCCCGAGGCGCATCGGGACTGGAAAGGAGCGTTATGCCTACTCGAGACGACGCTCGTGAAAAGGTGAAAAGGCTGTTTGAGAACCGCGCCAAAGGTGTTGATTGATATAGACAGCAGGGCGGTGGCCATAGAAGTCGGAATCCGCTAAGGAGTGTGTAACAACTCACCTGCCGAATCAACTAGCCCTTAAAATGAAAGCCGCGGTAACGATATTCTTATGCCGGTGATGAAGCGATATGATTTCTACGCAGTGCTCCGAATGTAAAAGTAATGAAATTCAACCGAACAAGGGTAAACGGCGGGAGTAAATACGATTAAGGTTATCGAAATCTAACATTGTGAACAACGAGCGTAGAGACTAACGTGCGGGTACAAGTTTAACGGAATTTCTATCGAAGATCATACGAATACTATGAGTTTAACGTTAACGTTAACGTTAACGTTAACGTTAACGTTAACGTTAACAGACAAAGTTTAATATCGAGGACCCGAAGACGAAGTTTAATATCGAGGACCCGAAGACGAAGTTTAATATCGAGAACCCGAAGACGAAGTTTAATATCGAGGACCCGAAGACGAAGTTTAATATCGAGAACCCGAAGACGAAGTTTAATATCGAGGACCCGAAGACGAAGTTTAATATCGAGGACTCGAAGACGAAGTTGAATTAATTGGTGAAAGTTGATTGCGGGTGTTATTAAATTTACTTTAATAATACACATTTCAGCCGAAACCAAACCCTGAGCATTAAAATACAAAACATTTTAAATTTTGATGCTTCGGGGGGGGGGTGGGGGTGATATTTTTTTAAATATTTATTATAAGGTTTTTATGTCGGGTTTTTTTTACGACCATAAAAATTAATAAAATATTTACAAATACAAAAATTAAAAAAAATTTTAAGGATACAAAAAATTTACGAGTTAAAAAATTTACAAGTAAAAAATTTTTACAAGTTCGAAAATTTTTATAATTGCGAAAAATTAATAAAATATTTACAAATACAAAAATTAAAAAAAATTTAAGGATACAAAAATTTTACGAGTTAAAAAATTTACAAGTAAAAAATTTTTACAAGTTCGAAAATTTTTATAATTGCGAAAAATTAATAAAATATTTACAAATACAAAAATTTTAAAAAAATTTACAAGTAAAAAATTTTTACAAGTTCGAAAAGTTTTATAATTACGAAAAATTAAGAACATTTTTTTTAGAGTCAAAATTTTTCGAATTTTCACAATTAATAAAATATTCACGTGTACAAAAATGTTAAAAATATCCAACTTTGAAAATTTTCACAAATCAGAAATAATTATAAAATGTTCGGAAGTACTTTACGTATAAAAAACCATTTCACCATGATAAAATCATAGTGAAATGGTTAAAATTTTTAGATAATCAAAGCTAGTCAAAACAATTTTCATTTGTATCAATGCAATTTTTACTTATGCAAGTAAATCAAACCAATTCACCGTGATATAATCGCAGTGGAAAGGTTTATTATTTCACCAATAAG
>CAXIVS010000702.1:0-2500 GCA_964035775.1 Osedax frankpressi | reverse complement strand
CATCTCGTGTGGCTAAACGCCACTTGTCCCTCTAAGAAGTCAAATTAAAACGAATCTAGTTAAAGAATTCGCATTCTATTTAGTAGGCCAGAGTCTCCGTCGTTATCGGAATTAACCAGACAAATCGCTCCACCAACTAAGAACGGCCATGCACCACCATCCAACGAATCGAGAAAGAGCTATCAATCTGTCAATCCTACTGTTGTCCCGGACCGGGTGAGTTTTCCCGTGTTGAGTCAAATTAAGCCGCAGGCTCCACTCTGGTGGTGCCCTTCCGTCAATTCCTTAAGTTTCAGATTTGCAACCATACTTCCCCCGGAATCCAAAATTTTGGTTTCCCGGAGGCTGCCCGACAGGTCATGGTAGCAACACCATCGGATCGCTGATTGACATCGTTTATGGTCAGAACTACGACGGTATCTGATCGTCTTCGAACCTCTGACTTTCGTTCTTGATTTAATGAAAACATCTTGGCAAATGCTTTCGCTTTAGTGCGTCTTACGGGGATCCAAGAATTTCACCTCTAACCGCGTAATACGAATGCCCCGACTGTCCCTCTTAATCATTACCTCGAGCTCAGAAAACCAGCAAAATAGAACCGAGATCCTATTCCATTATTCCATGCGACATTATACAGGCGAGAACGCCTGCTTTGAACACCCTAATTTTTTCAAAGTAAACATTCCGGCCATCCGTAACACTCGATGAAGAGCATCACAGACAGAACCGGCAGGTAGACCAGAAGAAGAAAGTACCGACGTGAGCCGGACCCCCTCTTCGAAGTCCAGATCCAACTACGAGCTTTTTAACTGCAACAACTTTAATATACGCTATTGGAGCTGGAATTACCGCGGCTGCTGGCACCAGACTTGCCCTCCAATAGGTACTCGTTTAAAAGTTTTAAATGTACTCATTCCAATTACGGAGCATCGTTAGATAGCCCGCATTGTTATTTTTCGTCACTACCTCCCCGTACTAGGAGTGGGTAATTTACGCGCCTGCTGCCTTCCTTGGATGTGTGGTAGCCGTTTCTCATGCTCCCTCTCCGGAATCGAACCCTGATTCCCCGCTACCCGTTACGACCATGGTAAGCATATCACTTACCATCGACAGTTGATAGGGCGGACACTTGAAAGATATGTCGCCGGCACAAGGCCATGCGATCAGCCGAAGATTATCCAGAGTCACCAAAACAACATATAAATATGACTGATTTGATCTAATAAATGCGACCTTTACACGAGTGTTCCAGTCATATGAATGCACAGTATTAGCTCTAGAATTACTACAGTTATCCGAGTAGGACATATGATCCAGTAAATAGTGACCGATTTAATGAGCCATTCGCGGTTTCACTTTGTTTAAGTTTGTACTTAGACATGCATGGCTTAATCTTTGAGACAAGCATATGACTACTGGCAGGATCAACCAGATAACTCAATGAAAACTATTTAAGTTAGACCGAAAATCAACGAATAAACGACGATCTAACATAAAAAGAACGCATATCTCCAAGTTACGATACCTCAGAAATACGTTTTCACGCGAACTTCTTAACGAATACAGAGTTGCGATGGTATGGTGTACATACCGGATTATGCGCAGCCGACACTCGAATACACGAGCCGTACGTTACAAGAAATCACTTTAGATATAATCTTTAATCGAGACCGAATACATAATTGAGGACCAAGGTTACGAAAATGTTAGCGCTAATCAATACAGGAATTTCCGAAAAACTTCACTGCCGGTGTTTAGCAACAAGTGTCTTTGACGTATAATTCACTTATTAGAATGAATTAATTAATAAAAATTAAATACAGCCAGAATACATTTTTAAGAATTAATTTTTCAAACATCGAGTAATTAAAGTACGATATGAATGCGTTGCAACGTATTTTCAATCAATAATATGTTACTAATAATGTTCGATTTAGTCATATAATTTATAATTTTGTGGAAAATGAACATTAGAAATTAACAATTACCAAAGGTGACGTATAAACCAAATATCCCATACAATTCCACGTCATTACATCGCGGTTACATCCCTACGAACGATAAAACTTGCAAACTAATAAGAGGCGAAGAACAAATATCCTGTACAAATAACATAATCTCAATTCATCATAAAGTAAATATCAAGATAAAATAACGTCGAATTTATCGCATACATAGCAAACTAGGTATGTTTCGTTTTAATGTTCGATATAATAGAAACATCGTAATGTTTAGACCTAAAGAACACGTTATAGTAACTTTTGACGATAATTATAATTACCGATTGAGCTTATTTAAACAACTGAATGTTTAATTTAAAAAAATTTTTTGTCTCGAAATTTTTTTTTTTTGAGGCCCGCGGGCCTCCTCGCGAAAAAATACGTGTTTTTTTCAATTTTTGACATAGGTGCAGTTGACGACTTTTTTTTTTTTTTTTTTTGTTAGCTACCGATTTTGACTCGTTTTGTTCTAACTAGTGTAAATAGCTATGTCGCAACTT